>BLKR01000229.1:0-150000 GCA_011170035.1 Teleogryllus occipitalis
TGTTCTAAAAATTAGATCTTTAAATATGGTCATGTAGAATGATTTTGAAAAGTGAATATTTTTTATATGATATTTGCCTGAAACAAATGCAAGTTTCATTTTTTCTCAAGAAAGGCTACAAATGTTTTCTTTAATTTTTCTTCTGTCAGAGCTAAGGACGTATAAAAAAAAAGGTCGCAAAGTCATTTTCGTTGAATTTTCGAAAACTGCAAAAGTTAGAAATAACGCGAGAAATTATGTACTGATGTGGCACCACTAGATTCGGTATAGAGGACCACAAAACGTAAATTCTGTACAACGTATTAAACAAAGCAATTTATCAAATATATGATCAAGAAAAACTTTTTTTATATCAAGAACCCATAAAACTACTTTTCTCTAAAAAAACTCGGCACTTTTCGCTCTAGCATTAGAACACTTTTTATATTTTTTACATTGTAAAATATGAGGAAGTATAAGTGAAATCATGATGGAAATGTTGAATTATAAAAATATTTTTGATTAACTTTTTTGACAAAGACTTAAACTAATTTCTAAAAACGTTGAAAAGATCCCTTGTTCTAATTTGAATGTAATACAAAACAAATGGGCAGAGGCATTTAAAATATTGAGCAAAAGTACGCATGAAAAGCATTTCTTTTTGTGTGACGTAAATTTAACAAAAATACATCTAAGTTAATATATACTGTTTTAAATGACTTAGAGCATGAAATAGTTCAAGAGGTAAAATATGTCCAGAAGTAGTACCGAATTTATAATTTTTTCAGTAAAATTAGCGTATTATATTTTTTTATTTCCTTCAAAATGAAAAATATAAGGCTTTCTTAGAATTTACAGGACGTCACGTACTACAAGAAGACCAGCGAGAACATTTTTCCTTTCACAGACCATCAAGCAGGCATTTATTCTTCAACAAATATTCAAAATTCAATTAAGCTACTATTAATGCTACAGCTACCTACAAGAAACGCACGGTGATCATTTGGGTCTCGCATCTCGCCAACCGGAGTGTCGCGGAAGGAGGAAATTCCGACGCCTCGTTAAAAATCAGGATGCATGCGGTTGCTGGCCAACGGAAAAAAGCCAGCGTAGCGGCAAGGTGCAAGAGTGCTAGGAATACAGTCCGCGTAGCTGCGGGGGGGGGGAGCACGGTCGCGACTGCCACCAATTGGGGGCGGGACGTGGGCAGGAGCGAGGGCCGGCGGGAGGAGAGCGAGGGTGAGAGCGGGACGGGAGCAGACGTGGGGGCGGGAGCAGAGCGGAGGCGGGGCGGGAACGGGGAGGCGGCTGGGCGGTGATGTCGCGTGGCGTGGTGCGGTGAGGAGGTAGTATGGCGGGAAGGGCGAGGCGGGGGCGGATAGAGGCGGTGAAGGGCGGGCTGGGGCGAGCCAAGCTGATTGAGGCAGGCCGGGGGCGGGGCGGGGCGGGGCGGGCCAGGCCGGGCCGGGGGCGGGCCGGGGAGGGGAGGAGAGTGGACGAGGAGGGGAGGGGAAGGGAGGGGTAGGGCGGGGAAGGTCGGGGAGGGGGGCGAGGTGGCGGGCCGGAGGCGCAAGGCCAGGGCGCTAGAGTCGCTTCACTGGGTGCAGCGCGAGTCATTGCGCTGGGCGGAGAGCAGTGTTGCCGAGGTTGCACTCCAAGCTCACAGAGCTCCCGCAGACACTGAAGTCCCTCTCTAGTCTGGGCTGACGACTACAGTGCGGTTCCCAAATGACCGTTGTTCCCTCGGCCCTCTCGCCTTTAATGCGGGAGGTCGCGCGTCCGTAAACAAAACAATCCAGGACACCCGCCGGGAAAACGCGGCCGGACTAGAGAGCCCGGAAATCTCTACTAGAGGGAGTTATCGATGTTCTGCTAGGAATAGTGTAGCTCCGGACGTGCGGGGATTATATTGTCATTAAACACCAAGAATAACTTTCTTTTGAAAACATTCACATTGTAAGCAATTAAGAGAATAAACTAACAAATTAGTACTATACTAACGTACGTTTTAGTTTTGTGTACTTTAATAATTGTAGACATTTTCTATTTACAAACCAAAATATTTATGAAGGTTCTTCTTTGCTTTTAAACACACTGGCTTGGTTAAAAATCGGCTAGTTCCCCTATCCAGAATTGGACAGACGGAAAAAATGATATTCAGATACGCAGGCAGACAGACAGAGACGCAGGCAGGCACGCAGACAAGTCACAGACACAGACAGACAGACGATTTGCCTTCAATCAATTTTTCGGCATCAAGGACAAACTGGATCGTTACTATACAACGTGTTAGGAGGAAGTAATTTCAATTTTCCAACTTTTACCTCTCATATCGAATTACGGAACTCTATTGTCCCGCGGGTAGTGTATCGCAGGTTATATCGGGCGACATCAGATATCATACAAAATATTTACAAAACGCGTAATTTAAAATTAGAAACTTGGAAAACTCCAAATGATTGACGCGTTAGTCTTAAAATTGTAATGAAAAAGTATACTTTATTTTTAACTAGTGGAACAGGCAATGTTTCGCTATTGCAATATATTATACATCACACACTAATCACGTGATTGTTAATCACGTTTTGCACTACTCTGTGCACAAAAAGCTATTAGATGAAAGATTTTCTCGCGGGTATGGGTTTGTTCTATGTCTTGGTTGTCAACTATCCTATTGTTACGTTCTGCATCAAATCTGGGCATGCGTTCGATATGACATTTTCGAGGAGAAATCTGATTCTCTTGTCCAAGATTCATGTAATAATTTCGGCCGATATTTCACAATCGCAGGAGTAGAATACTTGTATGCAGTGAAGGCGACCTTAATACTTGACTCTGCGGCGGTTTGCGTAGAGTTCAGGGACGCATGAGTCGTCATAAACATTAAATCATCAACGCCCCCACATATTCGATTTAATTCAAACCGTTCTTTCAACCCTCCCATTACTAATAATAACAAAGTATGAAAATTTCGATCGAATCGAACGAGTATTTTTGCGTTTATGTGCGACACAGTTAGGCACATTCCCTTTTAGATTTTTGTTAAAAAATTAAAGACATTTTCCTATTAAAATTTTCATATTCAAAAAATTGCGCGAAGTGAGATTGATAAGTGGAAATGTCATAATTGTATTGGATTATGAACACTAACATTATCTACATTTATTATTATTATTATTATTATTATTATTATTATTATTATTATTATTATTATTATTATTATTGTGTCAATACTTATTTTCCATGCATCTACAAACCTCACAACAATGAATAAGATATTAATCAAAATGTGTGAGAATAATTCTAACATAGTTCATGTGGAACTAAAATTTGAAGTAATACGTTCGGTCTCTTTTCCCTCGTGTTCTCGTCCGTGTAACCTATTGAAACCTGGGCCAATAAAATAATTTTTGCCACTCTTCAGAAGCCTCAGCTTGTGTTTCTTAGGCCTACTATTTTACTAAATGAGACCTTTCCGAGTCTGAGTTCGTTTTTGAATTATTTATATATTCGCTTAAATATTATTTGTAGCATGGTTGGTCAGAAGAAAGAATCTTAAATTCAATGGATATTAAATTTATTATTTGATACTCAATGTGAGTTTTTGTTCAGGATTTGAAATTTTGTGTTTGGTATAATAAAGGTTTAGTAATATTAGAATATTAAAGCACACACAGTACTGGACCTAAAATGCTGTAACACAAGGTTCAGGACCTTTCCATTACGTTGGGGTTCCAGTATGAAGGAGCTATTTTTATATTTAAAACAATACTTTACTAAGTGTAGAATGTTCGCACTCCTATACTCTCAATAATAAGAATAAATAATATTTGAAATCGCAGTTTACTTAACGTATTTCACGGCCAAACACCTGAGACGAGAAATTAATTGTAACTAATTACTGAACGTCTATTATAATTCTTAAAATCAGTCATATGATTTATATTATTTTTCAAATCTCTAAAAAATACAACAGAGAATACTTAATGAAACCCAAATCATCAGAATTTACCGGGAAAATATCAACAGAACAATATCATGTATTACTGTCAACCATTCACTGCCCAAAAAGTTAAATATAATTACTGCCACCATATGGAAAAATTCAATCCGTTTGGACTAGCTTAAAAATATGACTTCTAATATTACATTATTATTTTACTAGTGTTTTTCTCATTTTTTATGTTAGTGCATCTATACGTTGACTCTATACGGATACTACGTCCATAAATGCTGAATTTACTTTCATTTTATTTTTATTCGAGTGTACAAATCACATAATGATATATTAAGATTAGTAAGAGCTAATGCTTCCACAAGAAAGTATTTTGTTTTTTCTGTTGGATTCAAAGATTTATCTGAACACTCGCGTATCGACGGACCTTTAGGACTATTGCCAAAAATTGCACTTTTATCACGCCAAGCATGCACTGAAAGATTCGCTTTTACTAGTAGCTGTCTAGAAAATAAATTTCTATAATTGAGTAAGAACTATAGGGTACTATTAATAATTCTACAGAATATTACATTTTCTTTTCGTGTTTTCCTTATTTCTGACACGAAACGAAATATCATCGCACGCTCCCTGTGCCCAGTTTTTTATGTTTTTTAAAAAACATTTTTTCTTTCAACTTGTCGTTTCTCCTTCAGTGATGTGCTATGCAGAACGATCTTTCTCTTCTCAACGGAATCTGTTTTAAACATCGCTAAATTCAAACCGATATTTTGTGCTTAATGTTTTTACGTTTTTTGTTTTATTTCTGAATTAAAATTCCCATAAACACAACTTTGTAAAAATCTCTCTTTTCTCTGAGGAATAATCCCCAGTTTCCTGGTTTTTCTTTCTTCATATTTCGCACATGGGTGACTGAGAACGCATGCGCCATGGGCGTAGCGCCTCTCCCTTCATTTCGCACCCTCTATGACAATTCACCCTCTGAAATGGCCCTGGGTGCTGAGGCTTTCAGGCTCATTTTTTTCATTTTTCTCTTATTTTTAACTTTTTTCAGTTAAATCTCAATTATTAATAAACACAGCCATTGTCAAATTAAATTTTCTTTCACACGCTTTTAATGCTAATGGTTGCTAAACCAGTTTTAATGCTTCGATGTTTTAAAACCTCGATGATTTTTGTTCGCTGTACTAGTAAAAATCAGTATTTTAATTTTGAACCTCGATGTTTTGTTATAGATGCCTCATGACCTAGTTCATTGTGTCGCGTCAACTAATACTTACCACGCCGTATCCCGGCTTTCAGCGAGGAGTATTGGGTTAGCGATGGGAAACATAACCTCAGATTTCGCTTTCCCTATGCGAGAACGAGCTGCTGCGGTGGGATGAACGACCCCACGAGCGAGACGCAGATACGACCAACCCGTCTGACGGTCTCCGGCGCCCCAACCGCCCCCTCGCCGCCACGGAACGTCGTCTCTTGCGTAATTAATTCACTCCATTAAGCGGAATGGAAGCCTTAACTAATGGCCATTTGCGTCAACTTCCGTATTCCATTAACACCGAGTAACGGACCTACGAGTCGCGCATTTCAGAGTTGAAATTTGGCGAGTAAATTCTTCCACTCCTAAATGACGTTCGATGACCAATGTTTGATGAGCATGTTGTATTTGCGTAAAAAAATGATCATAACAAACTTTCGCGGCTGCAGAAACATTTCCCCAACCCCATTTCTGTTACTCCATGTACATGTGTTTCTGGCAACCGCATAAAAAGCATTTATATCCAGTGTATTAATGTTTTCACAAAGATGCATTCTCATTCTACTGCTCTGAGAATACAAAAACAAATGAAAAACATATTTATATTCTAAATGATTTAAAATAGTATATTGCAAAAACACAGGTGTGCGTAAATATTTATTTCTCGTCAAAAAATACGTTATTTGACTTTTTGCTGATGGACAGTCATAGAGTCGTAGAGATAAAGTTAGTCGATGAAGTCGCAGATGTAAGTATGTTTTGTGAACTGAGAATGGTGGAAGTATAAATTTACAGTGATTTTGGAAATGTGGAAAATAATGAAGGGCTTGGTATTCTAATAATATAATGCACACCATCCACAGTAAGCCTCCGACTACTTACAAATGTATAATCTACTTTTTGGTAAAGGTGTGTCCTATCTTCATACCCCGCATTCGTTTTCGATATTTATGAAGGTTTTGAGATAGTACTAAGATGAGAAACAATTAGACGAAAAATTGAGGTATTAACACACATGAATAGAGAGAGGCTTGCTGAAGATGGTGAGGCTTATTTTGTTCCTATCTCAAGCCCTTGGAATGATTTTCTGAAATTATGAGTGACAAAATTATACACGAAGAGTATTCATTACGTCATAAACCCAACCAAATTCATTCGTGTAACTTAGAGCACTCTTTTATACCTTTAAAAACTTACCCTACTTCGACAGTAAAATGTCCTTGTGCCGAGCACCATTTACCTGTCTGTTGACTTCCAATGTGAATTTAAATATACACACCTATGTTCTTAGTTAAAGAGTCGTATTTAATCTCTAATTCTCATTCTACTATAACTCCTTTTGTTATTTCATTTTTTGCCGTATTTTATAATTGAACAAGATTGTTTACAGTGGTCTACTTTATCTGAACAATGGCTCTCTGAACAGAATTTCTTCACATATATATTATTTCCCTCATCTTTTCCATAATTTAAAGACTCTCTGATCGCATGTTTTAAACTTGAAACAAATTCTACCAGAAAAATTCAAGAAATATTTCAACAATTATTTGATGGTTCCGAACTTGTCTTGGAAAGTTTCACAAATAAGACAAATGGAGATATTAATACAAAATTAGTAAAAAATGATACTAATTTTGTTTAAGAATTATTTAAAACATAATTATATTTCTGGATTAATTGTAATTAACATTTTGATTTTCAAATAGAATGTAAGGAAAACCTGAAATGAAGTAGTATCAAAATAAAATTACTTGAAGATTGATTATTGAATAGTACGTGCCTATGATGCACGCATTGAATGAACTTGTTTTCATATGACCGGTCAATTAGGATAAATTCCAATTTATCCTTATTATTTTAAGTCATATCAATCAACCCCTACAATAATAGTTGGAGGTTGCATTTCAGTATTGGAAACCATTAGCACAACGAATAAATAAAAGATCTTTCGAAAAATTGATCGTAATGTGTTTGTAAATTATTCAAAATATTTTTTATAATAGTATTAGATGCTTCTATGAATGTAACTAAATATTGGGAAAAATCAATATATGAAGGCTGAGTGCAGTTTCTTATCAATTCCATTACATAATTTCAATATCTAAATATTCAATATCTTTGACTAGTTTTAAATCAACGGATTGCAAAAAAAAAAAAATCAAAAAACAAAGTTTTTCAAGTTTCTAAGCAAACACAGTTTTTTTTTTCAAATTGAAATTATGCGGCAGTCGAATACTATACTCATTGAACGGTATTATAATTACCAGAAGAAAAGGTGCGCAAATAAATCCGTCCTGGAAGATGATTTTTGCCATAAGAGTTTCCGGTCGTATAGATGGGGAATGACCTATGCAGTTATATAGGGATCAGCGAGCTTACATTGTCATTATATGTAACCCAATCGCCGTGCGGTTGCCAAAACGACTTATAAAAATTTACAGTTGTTTGGTTATCAACCGATTTTATCAAATAAACTGGTTTAAATTCGGCAAAGAGTCCAGAATTTAAACAACACCTAAATATCTTAATTGAATATTCTTAAATTTAAAGACTAGGCGATTGGCCAATTTATTCACATAAAATTGTTATATTTTCTTCTTCTAAGATATTATAAAATCTGTTTACTATGTATATTAAGAAATTTAAATAACTGTTGGAATATTTAATACCCACAATAAATATAATAATGTATATTTCTAAACTTTTCTGAATTTAAATATTAAATAAGCATTAGGCGAGAACTATACTGTTTTGGCAGACAATATAGAATTTATTTCCAAATCCTGAACTAATACTAATTTAATGAAAGGAATGTTTGAGATTAGTTTTTTTTACATATGATGCAGAAACTAAAATTACCTCAATAAATTCACCTTCAGAATCTATCACTCAATGCAATGTCTCTAGTTACTTCTTGAAAATGTATTTCAGTTCAATTTCTTGACATATCTGGAGATATTTCAGTTTTAGAGGGCCGTGAATAACAACGACATAACGCAAAACATTAGTCAGCACAATATGGCAGACCAAAGTTGATGAGAGCGGCACGTCAAGTGAGGAATGACGCTAAGGAGAGGGCAGGCCCCGGCCACAGCAACCCTGCAGATTATCCTTATCTTGTCATTACTTGTCTACCAGCCTGTCAACTTGTCCTCTTGCAACGTGGGTACCGTTCTCTTCGGCTCTGTGGATGCTCTTACCTGCTGTATGGACAACGAGAAGTACTTCTCGCTGGTCTTCCGGCGGATGCTCAATAACGTCGTGGCGGTGCCGCTGCAGAACGCTAAAGGCGACGCGTACATATGTGCGTTTATATCTTTTGTGCACGGAAGCGCCAGGGCAGCTGCCATCAAGACACCTCCGTTAACAGCCAGAGCATTTATCGCCGCATTGTTCGATGTTACGGGTGGTTATCTCCGTTCCTACTTGTTGCCAGTAACTCGGGAAGCCTTCTACGCGGGGAATGTGCGATTTGTGGAAGTGCGAAGACTGTACGCGTTGTATGATGATATCAAAGACTACTTGAACACTAATGGCCAGGGTTGGAGATCGCCGTTAGGGCAATACAAAATTCTGCATTATGTGCGAACTCTAGACATCACATTTTCGTCACCAGAAGCCTCATTTTCTTGTGACAATTTTCTGTTAAATGCTACACCTCGTACTATTGAAGGTCAGAACATCACAAACTATTCTGTAATGCCCATACCATACTTCGATGATAATCGAAATCCTTCGTCCGTTGCACTTCCGTTGAGGTACGGAGCTCTGCGTAGTATCGTAACTCCTGAATCCGCATACATTCTTCTAGCGCACTACGTACGAAGTATACGTTGCTTGAAAGAGCGAAGAGTTTCCACAGATACGTTTGTTAAATACAACAAAAACTTTCGGCGGTGGCTACTTAGAAGTGTGTTGCCGAGGTTGGGAGACGAACGCTGGTATCCAGCCTTTGGAGGTATCCTCAGAGTCCTCAAGAAAACTGGGGAGTATACACGAACGGAAAGTTTTAGGAAAAGAGATGCTCGAAAACGCCGACAGGTGAAACATCATTTCCAAATGTCTAAAGATATTCTCGGACCACACAACGTAGATTCGTTCGTAGATGCAGTTGCTGACAACCTTATACCAATAGATGTTGCTGTTCTTCGGAAATTAATGTATCCAGAGAAGAAGCCAGATGCATCTTCGAACACCGGGTGGGAAATATCTATTTTGCCAGAGATAATGAATTCTAACGGAAAATATGATCAGGACACAGAACACATAAACGATATAACAAGCATTGAAAACATCAAGCCCACCATAGCTTCCGCCGTTCTCACCAATCTGGATAAAAATACCAATACTTTAGAATTAGAGGGGAAATTCACAATTCAAAATGATACTGCTGAATTTGTATTAATTCCTCCAGAAACAAATGAATATCTAAGTACAAAAGGCATTTCTACGAAGATAGATACAATTTCTCTAAAAAATGTGAGCAAGAAGAGACAATATAAAGATGTAGACGAATATGGAAATTTTGAATCTAGGAACATTATAATAGGGTTTGATTCTGAAAATCTAAATCATCCATTGATTAAAGGAAAAGAAAATGACGATCATGAAATTGTCCAGATGCATGAATTAACCTCAACGAAAACGATTCAAACATCGCAAAGTAAGTTTAAAAACGATTTGACCAGGAATCATCAATCAGAAACTTCAAAATGGACAACGTATATTTTAAAGGAACATTTTACTAATTCAATACAATCGTTAACTAAAAATCAACATTGGAAACTACCTGTAGAAAATGCTATGGTAAAAGAGCCAGTTAAATTAAATCATGCAGCAATCATAGCAGAATCGCCCAGCTTGATGAGTATAAAGGAGGAAAAATTAGTGAAGGACGATCCTTCAAAACTCACATTCGCAGACATTTCTACCAAAACTACGAAACCCTTTCACGTGTGCACAACAACATCCGAATTTCTACGAAACACAACACAGTTCGCCCAAAAAGTATTTTCAATAAGAACATTGTCCACGAAATCCACTACCAAACCTACACCTCAAACAAGTAATGGAACATCATATGAATTAATTGACAAAACATTGCCGGCAAACTCATCCGAAAAGTTTACTTCACAACTTACTGAGTCAAGTAAAAAAATTACGAAATCAACGCGAGAAGAAACGTCGAAATCGACGCCTCAGCCGATGACAAACAACACAAGTTCTGAGAATGCGACGCTTAAACTTACAAACGAAAACGCAACGCAACCGACCACTTCCACCACCACCGCCCCGATTCCGCACGCCGGGGTGGATTCGTCCATTTACTCCGTGCTGTTCGGCGTGGGAGTGGGCCCGCAGAACTTCGAGAACCTGACGGACGGGTGCGTGCACCGTACGTGGGACGGCATCCACGCCGCCGCGCCGCTCGTGTCGCATCTGCTGGCCGGCGTGCTCCAGTCCCCGGCCTTCAACCTCGACTTCCTCCTCTGCCACGTGCTGCTCTGCCTCTTCATCTGGCTGGTCCTCGCGTGCGCCTCTTTCAGTCAGGCGGACTGCCACTTCTCCTGGCGAGGAAGCGGCTGCGGTGGCGGCGGTGACGGTCGTAGCTTGGACGACACGCTGTCTCGGCACCCAATCGTGGAGCAGACGTATTATTCGATGGGCGGGGAGCTACCGTCGTCGTCTTCGGGAAGGAAGTCCATCTTCGCGCGGTGTAGGGATTCCTTGAGCACCGTGCGGTCGGTGCCCACAAGCTACGATCGCGTTAAAGAGTCGGCGACTCAAGAAGAGGTTACTCCCCTTACAGAGGGTGCGACTTCCAACTTCAGACAATGTTCTGCTTCCCTTGTCGAGAGCGGATTACCCAACAGAGCCACCGACAACGGTCTCCGCCGACTGTCGGCGGGTGGTTCCTTGACGACGGGGCAAGTACCAACGCGCTGCCTCTTCTCAATGAAGCAGCGGTTTTTCGACACCGAAGATGAGGCAGAAAGTGATGATCTATCGGAGGAAGAGATTTTCAGTAGAGACCATTCCAAGTTTCGTTAGAGGTTGAAGTTAAACCGGTACGCGCCCGGTAATAATGAATACATTTTGTGATGTTCATATGGCGAGATTGTCGTTATCTCGTTTAAAAGGCTTCCCAATAAATAAAGTTCGTGGGAGCGCATGGTTTGACACTTCAAGATCCGTTTAGAGGACGATCGCACGTAGCAGAGCCCTCTAGGATTCACTGTATTCTATTCCTGAGAAGAAAAAGAGACAAAGGCTTATTTTAACTCTCCAGGGGAAACAGACATATATGGAGTCACAGTAATCACAATTTTCAGTCAAAACCTTCCGTCTTTATTACCACATTCGTATTATGAAATAATATTTACTAAAATATTTCCGAGATTCTCTACAAAGAAGAAACTATTTCTCTATGACATCAAAGTGAATGTGGGGTTACGGCACAGTAGCTCACTGCGTACGTCTTTCAGTCAAATCAGAGGCATGGAGTCAACCACCAACGCCACAAAGTTGTGTCTCGCAGTTCCACGAATACAACACCGCCTACGGCTCAAGCACAAAAGCAAAATGCTCTGGTAGCATGCACCGTCGCCGGAGCTGCACTAGGAAGCGGTGGCAGAGTTGAGGTGGCCGTAACATGAGGCCCCAATCCACCGCGGCACCTCCGCGATGTATGACTTCCTTCGAGCGCCGCCTCCACGGCCACCCCGCCGCCGCCGCCGCCACCGGCGCGCGCTCCGTAGATCAAACGGTCCAATTATTTCTCTGCGATGTCAAAGCAAATATGTGCTTAAAACGCAATGACTTACTTGTGTACGCCACTCGTTCACTGCATGCTGCCTTTCAGTCACAGCCAAACCAGAGGCATGAAAACCAACTACAAACGCATCAAACTTTTGCCTTGCAGTTTCAAGAAAACAACAACGCCTGCGGCTCGAACACAAAAACAAAATGCTCCGGTAGCATCCACCGTCGCCGGAACTGCACTTGAAAGCGGTGGTAGAGTTGAGGTGGCCGTAACACGAGGCCCCAATTCACCGAAGCGCCTCCGAGTGGGAAGAACCGTGTATGACTTCCTTCCCGCGCCATCGGCAGCGGCGCGCTCCGTAGATCGAACAGCCCTCATTGAGGCACCGATCACGCCCCCGCGGCCGCCCTGTCGCCTCCGCGCCCGGCACTAACCACCTGATGCTGCCGCGCCCGCCGCCCTCGCCCGCCGCCGCCGCGGTTGGCAATCAAGCGACGCGACGCCCCGACACCGGGCTGTAGTAGCGCAGCCCCCACGGCACACGTTGTTCAGACTCCGGTCGCACGTATAATATTTTGTAGACCGCATTTACTCTGCATTTGTGATGACTTTACACGCGCTGGGCGAAATAAATCGTGATTTTGTTTTCTAAGTATATTAATTCAGATTGGCGTCCTTGTATGATTTCAGGTATTTAGTATTCCAAGTTATTAGTTACCAATTAATTTTTTTGTGCAAAATTTCTTGATTAATATCCAAAGATTCAATATCAGTGGTTGATCTTTAAAAGATTGGTGACTCTTGCATGTTGTACGCTTCAACTATAAAGAGCAATTAATTGTATTTGAAGCCGTACAAGAGGAAACAGTTTTAAGATCTGGTATTGTAGCTTTCAATAATGGCTTCAGCAAAATATTTCACGAATACATACTATTGTGTTTACGTTACTATAATAAATCAATAAGTATTAAAATATGTATAATTATATGCATAAACCCGTAAACGCGTATGCCACTTCTTTCGGTTTGTGTCATAACCAATTACTGACATTCTGCATCCACCCGTAAAAACCCTGCTGGGGCCCAAAATCAAAATATAAACTCTGGGCATTGTATTTTCATTATAAGATTACATTATATAACCAGAAAATAAAATTTAAATGCTATTTTGTAGAACAACTAATTGTAATCTTCTTTGGGTAATGTAATTTAGTTCCACAAATAGGTGAAAGGTCTTGTTATTAATTTAGCCTCAGTTTCTGGAAGGAAGATTATTATGGTTAATAGAAATAAATAAATCCTGATTATACATTTAATAATTTAGCAACAAAGGCAAATTTAGCGTCTGGCGGCCAAAGTAATTGGTTTCTCGGATAAGAAGCAAACGACGTGATCTCGGCGAAGGCAACCGGCGGAGACCGAGGGAATGAGCAGCCGGTCCACATCCCGCATCCCGTCGAAAGCCGATCCACCCAACTACAGCCATCCTACTCCTCCAACGCTCTCTCCTCTTTTTCCTTTATAACTCCCGAAACTCCCGCCGTCTCCTTCTTCCAGCGGTTAGGGGAGCGGGGCAATTTATTTGCAGGAACGGCGTCGTCCTCCACTCTCCACCTACCCCCACACTACGTCCCAGACATCCCCGGCAGTCCCACCGATCCTGACGCTCGTTGGCAGACACCGTCGCCACCACCCGCTGCCACCGCTTTCGTTGTTCCCGCCACCTCCTCCGCCGTCCCCGCCGCAGCGTCACGCTCCGCTGGCTGCGCGCCAAATCCCTCCGCCTCGCCCCCCGCCGTCGCCGGGCGTCTCCGCCGCCGCCACCGCCGCCGCCGCTGCCCCGGCAGTCGATCGGCGACGCCTCCCTCCGCGGACTTGTGTCGCGGAGGACGCTTCCGCGAAACAAAGATTTTCGGCCGGAGAGATGCTAAGCGGATGATAAAGTTCATACAAGCACCGAGATTGTAAAATGGTTTTGGTGTGAATGCTAAATGGCAGAGATGTGAGCCGATTGACTTCTTTTGAAACGAAACCATTAGTAAATTCTCTTCTTGTTTTCAGTCAAGTTTGCAAAAATAACTGCTATTCATAACTAGTACCACAACAATTACAACTTAAAATTGTTAGCAAACTCAGAAATGTGGAAGAGAATTTGTTAAGTTTGGGATACATTTGAAACGTTCGATCATTAACGAATAATAAAGGTAGGTATTTAACGTATTGATTTGTAATTGTCCACAACAGCTTGAAGTAACTATAAATTCATCTTTGTTCAGTAGATAGTCAATCCTTCATTCGATAAATTTCATTATTTGCATTACGAGAAATTAACACCAAAATTATTTCTTAAATGGCGTATAATTTGTTAATATGAAGATGAAAGACCTGATTAAATTATATTTTAGCACAATTGTTGGTACGGTGGATCAATTCATGTTTCTAATGTTGATAGAATACCGAAGTTTTGCAAGTTGTAAACTTATTTCAAAATTCTATCCCAGTATTATTGTAATCGAAGCGCAGTTTCCAAGAAATTACACAATATCCACGAAATCCACATACGGCTACCGCGCACGGTCCCCGTGGAAGTGTGTCAACTCGCATATTCCAGCGAAGTGGGGAGGACGAAGCATCGGCAATCCTCTGTTCAAGTGCACCATCGGAGGGGGGAGGGTCAGGGGCGGGACGTAACGAGGCCATCGCGAGAGGGGATGGGCGGTGGCATCGGTGGCTGCGGACGATCCGAGCGAAAGGGGATGATCGCCCCGGGCGTCATCCCAAGGGGCGTCAGCTGTAATTACTGAATGAGGCCGCGTCTCCACTTCCATTAGCCCGAGTCATCACAAGCCTCAATGGACTCTGGGTGGAGTGACCTGCAACGGCGATAAGTGGCTGAGCAGACAAAAGACCCTAAACAGGGCCTCACTAGCCCAGATGTGTCTATTGTTCGAGTAGCAGTCAAACAAACGACACACGGAGACATGCATCTTTATGACACAATGGTATTTCAAATCTTGTTTTAACCCAAGAGTGATGGGGTTTTGGGAGTCCTATTTCGTAAAATAGCTGCATTAACTCGATTGTACATGGAAAATAGCTTAGAGAGTAAAAAAACGATAAGGACATTTTTTCTCAGAATTGACATTATTGTGACTATATTACATTAAACAGCTCTCAAACGGAAACTATAGCCCAACATTTCGTTTCTTTATAGATTCGTGAATATATTAAAAGTAATATTAAAATAAGTTTCAATATTAAAAGTAAATCCTTTGCTTTCAAGATTTTATAACATTATACTGGGATTCTGTACCATGATTATAAACATTGTTTAATTGATTCTTTTAATGTTAGCTATGCCTGTTTTTAAAACTTTGTGACTCGATTTTGGTATTAAATCAACGGTCGTAAACACAATACTCTTAGGGACCGTTTAAGTTTTTAATGAGAAAACATACAGCTCAATTCTAGAATAATTCAAGGAGGCGCGATTCACAAAAATGAGGAGGAAACAGAAAATCATATCGAACGAAGAATAGATACTAATGCAACAATTTTAATGCATAATGGATACGAAAAGTAACTCGTTTACAAAATACTAAAGGAAATGCGCCCACGATTTGTCTCCCAAATTTCAATTTTCCTTCACGCCATTTCCCTTGACGAAGTAGTGCGACCGTTTCAACGGTCTTCCTGAAAAGTGCGTAAGAACTCCTTAGGCGACAGTGACACCGTCTTTACTCCGTATGTTTACGCTGAGTGATACTGTGTTCTTGTGTACATTTTAAAATTCTGGAAAACTAACATTCATTTTCCATTTTCCAAGATTTCCTCAAAATAATTCACTTATATTTAGAATAATATATTATCATGTAACATAAATGATGGATGTTATTAGTTTAAGTGTTTTATCAAAAGATCCATTTGGGTATTAATATGGTCAGATAAAAATATATATTTGGACAAAAGATATTCACACTGATACAAACGTATCCACAAACATATTATAATATTTACACTATTCATTCAAATACACAAAAAATTGAAATCTTCATGATGCGTCATTAGAAGAGACTTGAGGTTTCCGCCGCTGCTTCGGATGCAGCTCCACCTCCTGTTTGGGCATCGCCCGGCCGCCGTAAACGCGACCGCAGGGGCCGCCGCGAGATGGAGGCGGGAACGCAAGGCCGACTGGGCAAGCTGTAAAAATTGAAATGAGTTCGCCCTGACGAGAGGACACCGCGGCCGGCCAGCCGAGAGCCCGAGCGGCCGTCGACGGGGCGAGCAGCATTCGGGCTGCGCTGGCGAAAAGTTAGTCGTAACGAACAGCGGACCTCATTTCCTGCGCCGCTACGACAGGGTTGCCAATTGAAACTCTCGGACGTCAGCGTTTCCGCTGACGCAACGCCGCTGTCCTCATGCCCCCGACTGCCTCCCTCGCGCGTCCTCGTTTCGGTCCTCGCGGCGCCGCAACACCCCTCTACCTCCCCCACTCCTGCTGCCTCCGAGGTGCCACCTTCTCCCGACGCTGAATCTCCAGACTCTTTTCTATAACGTAGTCTGATTGAAGTCTTCCGCGTCTTTTCTTCGAGAGAGCTTCCGCCCATTGTTCCCAGATTGCCGCGAGCTCTTTTATGCGAACGAGAAAATGCAAACGACGTATTTGTCGAATGCCACCTTCTATTTAGACCCGCGCTGAAAGAAGTGGATCAAATAGAGCGCCTCGCTCGGCATTACAATGCGGCATGATGCAACACAAGCAGTCCGTTTTCCATCTTCCAAGTAGATGATAGTGCACTCAAACTGAAAACGCTTGCTACGTTTATACCTTATATTCTACGTGATATTTTATGCTGATTAAATGCACTTATCTTAAGTGGTTTGTTGATTTTACGTAAACGCGTTCACGCTGTATGTTAAAGATAGTTTCTTCTTTTATACAATTTCAATATTAAAACAAAAAAGATACGTAAGTATATATTTTTTCGTGTTAAATATTCACTAATAATATATCAGAAAAAATTAATGATCTGGAAGCTTAGTATCTCATAACAACTCAAATACTTCTACCAAAGGCCTATTGTCCACCAATCGAATCTCCTTACAACCTCTAGACATTTTATAACCAAACAATTTCATTTCAAAGGTGAAATATTAGAATCCCTGGAATTTAGACGCTATATTGTAACATTTTCTTTCTCGAATTTCTTGGTATGAATAAAATTACTAATACATATTTTAAATAATTATAGAAATACATATTACAAAAATTACATCTTCAAAAGGACGACGAGTGATATCAGAAATCGAATCCCCACCCTCGTAACGCAGGTATAAGAACCGCCATATGTTACCCTTCCCTCACGGCGCGCCGGTGCAGGTGGCTGGACGGGCGCGTGAGCAAGGTCACGGCCGGCGCCACGCCACGCCACGCCACGCCCCGCCACGCCACGCCACGCCGTCGCATGCCACATGCAAAGGACGCGTAAACGCAGGGACTGAGGGCCGTAGGCAAGAGGAAGGTCTGCGGCGGGCGCAAGGATTGGTTGGGGTCACTGACCGGAGGCGGCGGAGGTGGAGGCGGAGGCGGCGGCGGCGCTCGCCAGATTGGCCACACCCGGAGAGCTGCGCGCGGCCTGGTTCAGACCGGGCGCCTGGGCGAGGCGGCGGCGGCGGCGGGTCGATACGGCGGCGGCGGGGGCGGCGGGGGCGGCGGGGGCGGCGGGGGCGGCGGGGGCGGCGGGGGCGGCGGGGGCGACGCAGGGCGAAGGCACAAGGGGCGGGGCGGAGGCGACGGAGAGGTGGAGGGCGGTGCGCGGGCGCTCGGCTCGCGCTAGTTTGCGACAGAGGAGTGAGCGAGAAGGTGCGCCTGGACGAGAGGGCGAGGCAGGGCGTGAGAGGAGCGAGGCGCGCGCGGGGCGAAGGTGCAGCGGGGACGAAGGCGACGGAGGTGGCGTCGATGCGGGGCGCACACTTGCTCGTTCGATCGCTCACTCGCTCGCGCGCTGGACAGAAGGAGTGAGGCAGGTGCGCGCTGGACGAGGCAGGCAAGGGCGTGAGGAAGGGGCGAGGCGCGCGGGGCGAAGGTGCGAGGACAGAAGGCGACGGAGAGGTGGCGTCGGTGCGGGGCGCACTTGCTCGTTCGCTCGCTCACTCGCTCGCGCGCTGGACGAGAGGGCGAGAAGCGGGAGTTTGAGGAAGGGCAGAAGGGCGCGCGGGGGCGGGTGCGAGGACAGAAGGCGACGGAGAGGTGGCGTCGATGCGGGGCGCTGCTGCTCGTTCGCTCGCTCACTCGCTCGCGCGCTGGCGAGAGGGTGAGGGCGAGAGGTGCGCGCTGGACCTTGAGGGCGAGGAGCGGGGCGTGAGGAAGGGGCGGGCGCGCAGGGGCGAAGGTGCGGGGACGAAGGCGACGGAGAGGTGGCGTCGGTGGGGCGCACCTTGCTCGTTCAGCTCGCTCACTCGCTCGCGCGCTGGACGAAGGGTGAGGGTGAGAGGTGCGCGCTGGACGAGAGGGCGAGAGGCGGGCGTGAGGGCGGGAGCGCGCGGGGGCGAAGGTGCGGGGACGAAGGCGACGGAGAGGTGGCGTCGATGCGGGGCGCACACTTGCTCGTTCGCTCGCTCACTCGCTCGCGCGCTGGACGAGAGGGGTGAGGGGCGGGGTGCGCGCTGGACGAGAGGGCGGGCGGGGCGTGAGGAAGGGGCGAGCGCTGAGGGCGAAGGTGCGAGGACGAAGGCGACGGAGAGGTGGCGTCGGTGCAGGGCGCACGCGCTCGTTCGCTCGCTCACTCGCTCGCGCGCTGGACGAGGGCGAGGCGGGGCGTGAGGAAGGGGCGGGGGGCGCGCGGGGGCGAAGGTGCGAGGACGAAGGCGACGGAGAGGTGGCGTCGGTGCCCGGGGCGCACTTGCTCGTTCGCTCGCTCACTCGCTCGCGCGCTGGACGAAGGGCGAGAAGCAGGGTTTGAGAAGGGCGGGGGCGCGCGGGGGCGAAGGTGCGAGGACAGAAGGCGACGGAGAGGTGGCGTCGATGCGGGGCGCACACTTGCTCGTTCGTCCGCTCACTCGCTCGCGCGCTGGACGGGGTGAGGCGAAGGTGCGCGCTGGACGAGGGCGAGCGGGGCGTGAGGAAGGGGCACGGGGGGCGCGCGGGGCGAGTGCGGGGACAGAAGGCGACGGAGAGGTGGCGTCGGTGCGGGGCGCACACTTGCTCGTTCGCTCGCTCACTCGGCTCGCGCGCTGGACGAGAGGGTGAGGGTGAGAGGTGCGCGCTGGACGAGAGGGCGAGGCGGGGGCGTGAGGAAGGGTCGGGGGGGGCGCGCGGGGGCGAAGGTGCGGGGACGAAGGCGACGGAGAGGTGGCGTCGGTGCAGGGCGCACACTTGCTCGTTCAGCTCGCTCACTCGCTCGCGCGCTGGACGGGAAGGGCTGAGGGCGGAAGGTGCGCGCTGGACGAGAGGGCGAGGAGCGGGGCGTGAGGAAGGGGCGGGGGCGCGCGGGGGCGAAGGTGCGAGGACGAAGGCGACGGAGAGGTGGCGTCGGTGCGGGGCGCACACTTGCTCGTTCGCTCGCTCACTCGCTCGCGCGCTGGACGAGAGGGCGAGAAGCGGGGTTTGAGGAAGGGGCGGGGGCGCGCGGGGGCGAAGGTGCGAAGGACGAAGGCGACGGAAGGTGGCGTCGATGCAGGGCGCACACTGCTCGTGCGCTCGGCGCTCACTCGCTCGCGCGCTGGACGAAGGGCGAGAAGCGGGGCGTGGTAGGGGCGGGGGCGCGCGGGGGCGAAGGTGCGAGGACGAAGGCGACGAGAGGTGGCGTCGATGCGGGGCGCACACTTGCTCGTTCGCTCGCTCACTCCGCTCGCGCGCTGGACGAGAAGGGTGAGGGTGAGAGGTGCGCGGTGGACGAGAGGGCGAGGAGCGGGGCGTGAGGAAGGGGCGGGGGCGCGCGGGGGAAGGTGTGAGGACGAAGGCGACGGAGAGGTGGCGTCGATGCGGGGCGCGCTTGCTCGTTCGCTCGCTCACTCGCTCGCGCGCTAGTTGAGAGGGTGAGGGGCGGGTGCGCGCTGGACGAGGGCGAGGCAGGGCGTGAGGAAGGAAGGCGAAGAGGGGCGCGCGGGGGCGAGGTGCGAGGACGAAGGCGACGGAGAGGTGGCGTCGATGCGGACGCCCTGCTGCTCGTTCGCTCACGCTCACTCTCGCTCGCGCGCTGGACGAGAGGGTGAGGGCGAGGGGTGCGCGCTGGACGAGAGGGCGAGGAGCGGGGTGTGAGGAAGGGGCGGGGTGCGCGGGGGCGAAGGTGCGAGGACGAAGGCGACAAGAGAGGTGGCGTCGGTGCAGGGCGCACGCCTCGTTCAGCTCGCTGCTCGCTCGCGCTGGACGAGAGGGCGAGAAGCGGGGCGTGAGGAAGGGGCGGGGGCGCGCGGGGCGAGGTGCGAGGACAGAAGGCGACGGAAAGTGGCGTCGATGCAGGGCGCACACTTGCTCGTTCGCTCGCTCACTCGCTCGCGCGCTGGACGAGAGGGGTGAGGTGGAAGGTGCGCGCTGGACGAGAGGGCGAGGCGGGGCGTGAGGAAAGGGGCGGGGGCGCGCGGGGCGAAGGTGCGAGGACGAAGGCGACGGAGAGGTGGCGTCGATGCGGGGCGCACACTTGCTCGTTCGCTCGCTCACTCGCTCGCGCGCTCTGGACGAGAGGGGTGAGGGCGAGAGTTGCGCTGGACGAGGGCCAGGCGGGGCGTGAGGAAGGGGCGGGGGCGCGCGGGGGCGAAGGTGCGAGGACAGAAGGCGACAGAGAGGTGGCGTCGGTGCGGGGCGCACACTTGCTCGTTCGCTCGCTCACTCGCTCGCGCGCTGGACGAGAGGGGTGAGGGCGAGAGTTGCGCGCTGGACAGAGGGCGAGGAGGCGGGGCGTGAGGAAGGAGCGGGGGCGCGCGGGGCGAAGGTGCGAGGACGAAGGCGACAGAGAGAGGTGGCGTCGATGCAGGGCGCACGCCTCGTTCGCTCGCTCACTCGCTCGCGCGCTGGACGAGAGGGGTGAGGGTGAGAGGTGCGCGCTGGACGAGAGGGCGAAGCGGAATGAGGGAAGGGCGGGGGCGCGCGGGGGCGAAGGTGCGAGGACGAAGGTGACGGAGAGGTGGCGTCGATGCGGGGCGCACACTTGCTCGTTCGCTCGCTCCTCGCTCGCGCGCTGGACGAGAGGGGTGAGGGCGAGAGGTGCGCGCTGGACGAGAGGACAAGGAGCGGGGCGTGAGGAAGGGGCGGGGGCGCGCGGGGGCGAAGGTGCGGGGACGAAGGCGACGGAGAGGTGGCGTCGGTGCGGGGCGCACACTTGCTCGTTCGCTCGCTCACTCGCTCGCGCGCTGGACGAGAGGGCGAGGAGCGGGGCGTGAGGAAGGGGCGGGGGCGACGCGCTGCGGTTTGCGCGGGGGCGGGGAGCACGAACGGGCAGGAAAATGCGTTGAGACGCTCAAGAAAAGGCGGGAAGATGCGAGAGGTGAGATAATCGGGAGATCGGGAGGCCTGAAGAGAGGCGAGAAGATTCA
The DNA here is from genome assembly GCA_011170035.1 of Teleogryllus occipitalis. NCBI lineage: Eukaryota > Metazoa > Arthropoda > Insecta > Orthoptera > Gryllidae > Teleogryllus > Teleogryllus occipitalis. The sequence continues at coordinate 21,486 of BLKR01000229.1, forward strand.
ACAAGGTTATGGATGTCGGGAGAAGTAGGCTTGTTGAAGAAGGCGGAAAATAACAATGAGACTAGGAATGTTTAAGAGGCGTTTTGGAAACACTGGGACTGACATACGTTGATGCAATGGTGGTGAATATACATTCCAAAAGACATGAAATGTTGGGGAATAATTAAATAGGAGAAATTAATCCGATGAAAAGGTTAATGAAAGTGATGAGAAACCAGATGAAAATATTTATGTCACAAGTCCTCTAAATTGTTTTTTAAGGATCCGCAATCGTTCTGCTTTGCAGTTAATCTTCCGGTCAAATCCTTAAAAGCTAATAGAAAACATGATACATACATTTTTTGTTATTTTTAGTATATTACTTATTCAAAATAAACATTTTACACTTTCATGAGTTAAAAATTGTCATTATTAGAGACCGGTAAAATATGCAGTATGAAACGTCAAAATTGTAAATGAATATGGAATGAATACAATAAGAATATATAATCAATATGTAAAATCGTATATAATTTGTAATATTAAAATACACTAATCATAAAACATATTTACGTAATGTAAAATTACATTTAAATAAAAATTTCCTAGATAACTCTTAAAAATAACAATGTTGTAAAAATCATTTGCAGATTATGCACACTTTCCACCACACACCTTTGTTGTCAGCAATAGAAGCTTCCTTTATTGCTCTCCAGGAGCGTAGCTAAGCAGCCAGAGTAGACATAACAGAAGCCATCGTACAAACTGGCGATATCTACGACCATCTGTTAATGCAGCGTGCAGCATTCTCATCAAAGTGTTACACGCTGGCGATCGCCAAAGTTTCTCGTAAAATAAGGTTACAAGTCACGAAACGCGGCGTCAGTGAAAATTATCTCAGTCGCTGACCCGCACATCCCGCCACTGAGATAACTGAACCAGGTGCGCTGGACTGTGAGAACATCAGACCGTGTCTTCACGAAGCGTACCTGGAGAGACATGGGACAAAAAGGACAAAATTTCATAATCAATTTCTTATTCTGACTTAGATAAATGTGACGACTTCAAATGGCATTACATTCAGTGGAAAGTTCAAAAATTGTAAACAAAGATACCAAAAATGTAAAAATAAATTTTGTGTACAGTTTCTCCCAAAAATTGTTTTGTGGCAACAACATATTTATCAAAATATTTTCGAGCACTGGTAAAATATAAACCCAAAAGTTCCCTAAACTATTTTTAATAGGCTCTTCAGCATTTTAACGGCCGATACTATGGCCGCGCTGTTAATTCGTTGTTTTGATGGTTGGTTGCTAAGAAGCTTAGCGTGAATTTATCTGCGTAAATAACAAAAAGTGTTTTAAAACGAACGGCAAGGGAAAGTGAAAATAAGCACATGAAGATGAAAGAAGAACTTGTTAAGAATTAGCGCATGTCGGATTGCAAAAGATAAAGTTTTTACTCTGGTAAGCTCAGAGTCTGAGAAATGCTCTTAGACATTAAGGGATCTCTCTTTGAAATATTGAAGAAGAAACCATCTAAACAATTCAACTAACAAAGGTGATATTCATCAAACATTTTAATAATACTTTAGATAAAATTTAGTTTATACGAATGTATTTGTGAATCACATCATTTAAACTAGAAAATGAAAGATTTTATCTCATTAGATTACGCTACTTACCAGAGAGAGAAACAAAAATAAATTGGAGAAACGAGACAAATGTATCTTATATGTAAATAATAACCCGAGAGTTCCAATACAGCAGAGAGATGATAGCATTTTACAAGGCATCAGAGATGCTTAAGCAAGTATACGGTGCGACTTCAACATGATTTTTAATTCATTTGGAGAAGGGCTAAGAGCTATAACTGCAAAATTCCACAGAAATATAACAAATTAGTTTCTAATCCACAGTTTTGTTCTGAACGTTGGAAGTTCACGAAACAAGTATAGTTTTCTTGGAACATATGTTGAATTAAGATGAAGAAAATACCAGAAGTTTTAAATAATACAGAAACATTGCGATTGCTGATATGATGATTCGGAAGGTAGAATTGAAAGTCAAAGGTTGGCCAAAGGATGTTGCAAATGGCAGCCGAGGTTGGTGAAAAAGGATGGGAGGCCAACTGAAGGTAAATATCGATAATCGAAGAGCGTTAGTGAATGGGTGAACGAGCGGCGGCTGGCGTGGTAGTTGACACAGCTGACTGACAAAATATCTATGAAAATCATGGTTAAAAAATGATTTGTATTGATTCGATGAAGTACAGAACATTTTCCAATTTTACGTAACTACCTGGTAGAAACCATGTTCCGCAGAAAAGAAAGATGGATAAAAATTGGTATTTGAATATTTAGACGTAGAATAGTGACCTCACTTGAAATATTAAGCAAAACCGAGTCTGTCAGAAATAAAAGTTAAAAAATGTTTAATGTTACTATAATGTAATTTAAATAATGAATGTCAGTTAATTATTATAGAAAAAGTTAAATGTTGAATATGTAAAGATACTATATTTAATAATAACTAAATATTATGAAAAGATATGCTAACAGTAACAAATAATCGTGAAATTGTTGCATCCCGTTACATTGCTTTTACTTTCTTGAAATTATTTTTATTATTTTCTTGTCTTCAAAAGTTATTTTGTTTTTAAAAATACTTAATTGATAATTTCAGGTTATCAAAACCAACACATTCCATTTGCGAGAATTTTGCTGAAGACGCACAAGTTTTCTCGTATCAACAAGCTGCTTCGAATGAGAGAGACACGTTCACGCACTATTTTAGATGAGAATTAGCTGGATCTGAACCAAATCTTAATTAGAATTAGCTGGATCTCAATGAAATTATAAAGGACTCTCTGAACTTCTAATATATAAATGAAAATCTAAAACAGTGCATGTTGTTGGTAAATAAGAGAATGAGTTGATTTTGATAGAAAATGTCTCATTTCAACATGTTACCTATCACGACTAAATAGGACATTCAATTTGCATTTTAAATAATAGTTTATTAATAGTGGTATAAACATACTTTCAACATTGCAAATTCGTCAATACATAGAAAAGCAAAGAAAAAGAGAAAAAAAATCATATGCGCACCAAATTCTTTGTACGTCAAATCGTGACCCAGTTTCAATTTCGAATTTATTTGTTCTTTAAATAAAATATAAAACCATTTCCTTATTCAAATCCAAGTCCTCATGATAGAAAATAACCTTTTTTGATTTCAGTGGACCATTTCTTCGAGTTTTGAGCTACCCACCCATGTAACGATCCGCTGTTCGAGCGTTTCATGTTCCCCTTGATCCATTGGGAAGTTCCAAGGAAGCTTCATTGTCCTGGACGTCATAAGGCGTTCGCGAGCGGGCTCGCAGCGAGCGAATGGGCGAGCCCGGGCGCGGCCGCGAGCGTGGGTGGGTGGGTGCCTCGGCGTCTTACAGCGTCGTAACCCTGCGCAGGAGGTGGAGGCGGCGGACGGGCGCGTTTAGAAAATTGACAGCGCGCGTGAGCGATAGTTCTCTGGCGGCAGCGACGGTGCGAGAGCGGCGATCGGCCTGGGAGGCAGAGCGCGGCGAGAGCATAGGGTGACGGAGCGAAGGGTTCGAACCTAGCTTGTCCGCGGCAAACTTTTTTATTGCACATTACATTCTGCAACGGTTGAAGTCAAGTTTTGGCGCAGAGTATAATTTGTTACGGCTATTGGTTCAGGTGGTAACGTGTCTTTTCCTTGCGCAGGGAGCTTCCAAGACCATTCCATTTCTGGAGTTCGAAGCTGGGTATTTTAAACTAACCTGTCCGCGGCAAATTTTTTTATTACAGATTACAATTTGCAACGGTTAAGGGCAAATTTTGGCGTAGAGTATGGATAGTTACGGCTATTGGTTCAGGAACTATCGTGTCTTTTCCTTGTGCAGGGAGCTTCCAAGACTTCAATTTCTGGGGTTCGAACCTGGGTATTTTAAACTAACCGGTCCGTGGAAAATTTTTTCATTGCAGATTACAGTTTGCAACCGTTAAGGGCAAATTTTGGCATAGAGTATGAATTGTTACGGCTATTGGTCTTGAACGAAACGTGTCTCCTCCTTCTTGTCTGCGCTCGCTATAGGAACGTAGGTGATATTTTTCGTTTTTGTAAATATCTTTTGAAAAAATGGAGATATCAATATGATTTCTTCACTAATCGTTTATAAATAAAAAGCGGCAAATTTGGAGTACTGTTTGGTTTATATGCTTACATTATTAGCGGATTTAGATGTGTGGTCCTGCCATCTTCCAATGGAAGTTAGCATGAACATCGATTTTTTTGAGAAAATGACCCGTGGCAAATTTTTTGTTTTCACATCTTAAGAACGGCAAAAAAGCTGCAAATTATGAGCGATACAGTTTTGTGATTGGGTTATTTGGTCCTGCTAACTTCCAAGACGTAATCTCCCCGGGCATATTACTGGAGCGTTACCCAACCCCACTTGTTAGGCCATTGTCTACCTGCGCTGAAGTGGTGGCTAACTAACCAGGGGGATCATCGCGGCCCTTACAGCACCCTCCGCTCGCCCTGAGAGGAGAAGGCCCAGCCCTTGAGGGCTCTTCGCCGGCCGCACCCGGGCACATCGCCTTTGCCTTCTGCCCTTCCTTCCTTCCTCCCTCCCTCCTGCCTTCCCACCTTCACCCTCTTCCGCTCCTACTTTCGCCTTCGTCAATTCATACTGCACACTTTTCCAAAGCTTTCTCTTCGACCTTTCTTCTCATCTTTATTTCCGTTCTCTAAATCCTCATCCATTTATTCTACCTGGAGACACTCTAATAATTTTCATCCCTCTCACTTATCGTTCTCTCGGAACCACTCCAGTTTCCGACTCACTTTATCCACTTCCACCAAGCCATTCCACTACTGGTGACCTGCAGAATACGCTATCCTCCCCATCTCATCGCATGTACCTCATCCGACTCTTCTCTGTTGTTTCTGCCTACGCATCTATCTCCTTCCCTCCTCCTCGCTCCCGTCCTCACCCCCGCCCCTCATCAGAGTCCTCACACGCACCTCCACGCGCGGCACTCGAGGACTCGTGATGGCGTCGCAACTGCGACGAGAGCCCGCCTGGGGGGGCGATCCAACGGCGCTGTGCTGTGGTAACGAGGCTTTTCGCCCTTCCTGACTGAGCTCTGGAAAGGCACGAGGCACTCGCTCGCGGCTTCACGCAGCCGGCAGAGATTTCGCCGCCGAAAAAATACTAAATTAATGTGCGACAAGATCGCCACTTGTTTACACGTTGGAGCGAGGTAAAAAAAAGCTCAACGAGAAGCCGTAACACGTGTATTTATGTCACGTCTGTTTCTGAGTATTTAAAAACAGTTGTTAGACAACTTTTTTCATTACAATTAATGGAGACATTCATGTAACAATACTTGATACACATTTACTAGGTATTTTGTTACTAGAATTATTTATCACTGTTTTGTTATATCAATATTTAAAAATAAATTAAACTATCACAGGTACTATTAAACTACGTGATGATTTTAAAACTGCCATGACGTACTCTTTTTCTAATTTTTAGAATCCTATATCTCTAATTTTAAACATAAAAAACACGTTGTACGGAATAATAAATTATGTGATTAAAATAGTAAAATTAGTATATAACACACAAGTGAGAAAAAAGCATTTTGCAATTCTGTCCAAACAAAATCCTATTTTTTATTTATCAGTACATATTTAGCGTATAAGTAGAATAAAAACACATCCAAATTATTAAAGTAAATAAAGGAAATAACAAAAGAAATGAAATCTGTTGATACAATAGTTTTATATAGATACCGCCTAAACAATGAGAGCCGTATGAACGATTTGCCCACCGAATGAGAACGTAAATAATATTTTAACACAATTCGTAATTTGAAGTTATTTATTTCTAGTAACCAGTCAGAAACTGTTTACTCATTGAGATTATCACAAAATGAAAATTAAAAGGAAATATTCCGAATATATTTCCAATGCAATACCCCAGGAGCTGAATTTCGCTTTTGCCCGTAAAATTATCATAAATTATCAGCAAAAATATTTCCATTCAATGTACTCTACTCTACTTATTTACCTTCCATACTATCTCTCCCATCTCTCAGGAGATGTTCTATGCTATGCACTCAACCATTACAAAACCGATCACATATTTCATTAAGGTCAAAAATACATTCGTAACTGAGTAACTGAAGCCCACAAGCGCGCAACTAGAAGAAGCATACCCATACAGAAAACACCACTCTTCTGCTGTCATGTGCCATTCCGATAATGTATTTTTTTCTTCGTTGTCGTGGTAGCTAAATGATTAATTTACCATTTATGCAAAATAAATTAAATTATATTTTATTTACAAAACAAGCCTTGAATAAATCACCAAATTATATTGTTTACCTTTACTTCTACGCAGTGGGGGCTTGTACGGTCGAACCAGAGTGCCATGGCATTACCAACAAAGACAAATTTCTGTAACCTTATAAAATATCATTTCTTTAAATTATTTTTCTTAATAGTATAATTAATGTGAACGAGAGTTTAGTTCTTTATTGCTATCTTCCGGCCTCTTTCTAAACCGCTGAGCCACCAACGGTTAGGCTCTTTAACGCTGGGTTTTACTCTGCCCATTTAACGTTGGGTAAAGAATAATGTGTTGATTTGATTCCTATGGATAAAACAGAGGCAAAATCAAACAGGTGCAGTTGTTTAAATTCTATCCCAAAGAGTGCAGTAATGGTAAGTGATAGATGAGCGCACCTCATTCTTCATGTACCCTTCTTTAGCGTACTCTGAAACTCCCGTACTTCTTGAAATTACTGCGGGCACTCAGGCTTTCAGTCTAAGTATTTTTATTTGTTCTTATTATTTTTAGTTTGTTTTCAGTTTAATTATCATTATTATTTTTTTAAACATGGTCACTGTAAAATTAAAGTTTGTGGTCTACGAATTTAATGTTAGAGATTACTAAGCCAGCTTTAAAACATCAATGTTTTTTGATCGATGTTTTCATGTTGAACATAGATATGGTAACATCGATGTCGCGTCACTAACTGGCACCACCAATGGAATTTCACACCAACTTCCACTACTTTCAGGATAAATATCACCTAATAAATCAAAAAATCTACAGCAAAATAATTTTAATTTTTTAATATAAAATTTTAAAAATGTTTGCTTTACAATCTATTTTCTGATAAATAAAATATTATTACGATTATAAAAAAGTTTGATTAAAATATTATTATACGAAGAATTTAAGTTACTTTTCAATAATACTCTGCAGTGTGTATTAATAATTAGTTTCTTGTTAGAATTTTAAACTTTATTTAATTGGAAGAATACTCTTACATTTAAACAATCCCTTGGTGATTTTACACGTAAAATATACCTAGGAGAACATAACAATAAAAAACCTGCAATATGTCATGCACCTGTAGTAAATAGAGTTACTAACAAATTAATTGATTATCCACTTGAGATTAGAAAAGAGAAAAGAAAAAGGTCTTGTGAGTTTTTTCCTATTTCTGAATAGATGCAGTTACCAGATAAATAGGTGCCCCGACCAGAAACCGTATCTATTAAACATGCTTCATAAAAGCAAGTATTGGACACAAAAATCAGTATTCCTTAAAACACAAATCTACAGTACACACATTCATGCTTATTTGTGAATCTCGCGAATCTTCTTACACGAGAGTATCGAGTAATGCCTCTTGGATTCCCTACACGTCGTCGGAAGCGGATGCAAAGTATTGTGTTCAGCTCTATGCAACAATGAACAGGCAAAAACAAGCAAAGAATAATTCAGGGTGCGTTCCGTGGCCGCGCTCCGCCAGGGGCAGGCAGGCGCGGCACAGCGCGGCGCGGCGCCGGGAGCCCCGAAACCGACTCGCACTTCCGCAGTCTCCCACCCCTCCCCGCTCGGCGCCAGCGTCGCCCCGGGCAGCGTTGCCGTCGCTGTGGACTTTTTACGAGTCGTCGCCCCGGGGGCGTGACCTGGCGGGGGTGGGGTGAAGGCGGGGCGGGGGTGGATAGGAGGTGGGGGAGGCACAGGCCGGGGCGGTAAAGGGGGCGGCGCTCGCAGTGGCGGTGGCACTGGAGATGGCAGTGGCACTGGACATGGTAGTGGCACTGGACATGGTAGTGGCACTGGGCATGGCAGTGGCACTGGACATGGTAGTGGCACTGGACATGACAGTGACACTGGACATGGTAGTGGCACTGGACATGGCAGTGACACTGGGCATGGCAGTGACACTGGGCATGGCAGTGGCACTGGGCATGGCAGTGGCACTGGACATGACAGTGACACTGGACATGGTAGTGGCACTGGGCATGGCAGTGGCACTGGACATGGTAGTGGCACTGGACATGACAGTGGCACTGGACATGGTAGTGGCACTGGACATGGCAGTGACACTGGGCATGGCAGTGACACTGGGCATGGCAGTGACACTGGGCATGGCAGTGGCACTGGACATGACAGTGACACTGGACATGGTAGTGGCACTGGGCATGGCAGTGGCACTGGACATGGTAGTGGCACTGGACATGACAGTGGCACTGGACATGGTAGTGGCACTGGACATGGCAGTGACACTGGGCATGGCAGTGACACTGGGCATGGCAGTGACACTGGGCATGGCAGTGGCACTGGACATGACAGTGACACTGGACATGGTAGTGGCACTGGGCATGGCAGTGGCACTGGACATGGTAGTGGCACTGGACATGACAGTGGCACTGGACATGGTAGTGGCACTGGACATGGCAGTGACACTGGGCATGGCAGTGACACTGGGCATGGCAGTGACACTGGGCATGGCAGTGGCACTGGACATGACAGTGACACTGGACATGGTAGTGGCACTGGGCATGGCAGTGGCACTGGACATGGTAGTGGCACTGGACATGACAGTGGCACTGGACATGGTAGTGGCACTGGACATGGCAGTGACACTGGGCATGGCAGTGACACTGGGCATGGCAGTGACACTGGGCATGGCAGTGGCACTGGACATGACAGTGACACTGGACATGGTAGTGGCACTGGACATGGCAGTGACACTGGGCATGGCAGTGACATTGGACATGGCAGTGGCACTAGACATGGCAGTGGCACTGGACATGGCAGTGGTACTGGACATGGCAGTAGCACTGGACATGGCAATGGCAGTGCACAGGACGTGGGAGTGACACAGGACATGGCAGTGGCAGTGGACATGGCAATGGCACTAAGCATGGTAGTGGCACAGAACATGGCAGTGGCACTCGACATGGCACTGGCATTGGAGATGGCGGTGGCGATGGCAGTGGCGATGGCAAAGGCGGTGGCAATGGCGGTGGTAGTGGCGGTGGTACTGGCGTTGACATTGGCGATAGCACTGGCGATGGCGATGGCATTGGCGGTGGCAGTGGCGGTGGCGGTGGCGGTGGCGGTGGCGGTGGCATTTCCATGACCGATTCTCAGACTGCGTCCAGAGTTTCAAAGTAATTTTGTCTGTTCACGTGCTCGATCATTCTTCACTTGTCTTTGTGCAAAACGTTTATTTTCAATTAAAACATGGATTCATATTCAAACGTGGATTGTTATTATATTCAATTAAATAACAAACCCTTTAGAAAAATATATTAAGTGTATTATTATTGTTTTAATATTATGCCATTATTATTATTATTATTATTATTATTATTATTATTATTATTATTAATATTAGGGCAATCCGTGAAAAATGTCCGGAAGAAATCAAACTTTCATGTTAATAATTCATCATAATGAATAGTAGAACACAAATTAATTTCTTTAATATTATATTTAAGTTGCTGTTTTTATTGAAAACTTTCTTTATTATCAATAATATAATCTTAAACGTCGATTTTCTAGGGAAATGTGAACCATTTTAGGGAATCTCTGAAAATGCCACCAGTGAAAATTTTGGACAGTTTTCGAGGTCAGCCAGAAAATAACGAACGTTTGACTATATTATCATTAAAAAATATTTTTGTTTCAAAAATGTATTTCTCTTTCATAGGTGTAGATTATTTTACTTCTCCACATAATCACCAAATTTATTGAGTCATTTATTGTGTCTGAGTACGGGCTTTAATATCATGTTGTACTCCTTGGCCTCCAGTGTATTCGGCCGAGAGCGGTGAGCCAGGTAATCTCTTCAACTTGTTATCACATGTTTCCGCCCAGGAACTCTATCAGATTATTAAAAAGGTGAAAATTCCTAGGAGTGAGATCCGGGCAATAAGAGTTAGATGGCGACAAACTTCCCATCCAAATTGACCCAGCAGTTGTCTGGTTGTTAAAGCTGCGGAAAGGCGTGTTTTGTCGTGAAGCAGCAGGACACCGTGAGAAAGAATTCCACATCTTCGATTTCGAATAGCTGGCAGTAATTGTTTTAATACCTCACAATAACAATTTGCATTGGTTGTAGTGTCTTTTGGCATGGAATCGACCAAGAACCCCTTTGGGATCCCCTAAAACCGTCGCTATGATTTTTCTTGTTGACAGAGTCTGTTTGAATATTTTGGGTGTCGACGGATGAAGCCATTCGAGTGATTGATGTTGGTCTTTGACGTGAAATGGGAAAACCAAATTTCATCAGTGACGATCTGATTAAGTAATGTGCCCCAATTTTCGACATATCTAATCAAAAATCATGAGTGATGCACCAATTCTTCTACTTTATGCTTATCACGTAGGAAACCCATCGCGCACATATTTTATTGTAGCCATTTCGTTCTGCTACAATTTCACCAAGCAAAGAACGATAAACCTGTACGAAATCCATGTGCAACTGGCCGTCGGTTACACATCTCTCTACCAACATTTTGTCGTTCACTTGATTCTTCAGGTCATCTGCGATGAGTGACGGGCATCCGGGTTGATCTACATCATGCACATTTGTTTGTCCATTGTTGAACTTTTGAACCACTTTCTAACATTTATCGCGTTCATTATTTTCTCACCATACATTTTTTTTATTTGCCGATAAATTTCTGGAAGTTTCAAATTCTGTGTGTTCAAAATTCGAATAACACTCCTTTTCTCGCACACGGCAAGATTTTCTAACGCGAGGTTCAGTTTGAATGCATAAACACGGCACAATAATAACTTTGCAAACTATACTCAGAGAATACAGAAAAAAAATGTCGGGGAAGTCAGTAGAGCTTGAGTAGTGAAGAGAGAATACCACGCGCGGCGGGAAAGCTCTAACGGTCGTTACTTCCTGGATGACGTTCGTACATTAGTTACCACTGGTTTCCATGCACTTTGAAGAAATATAATTTAGTCCCTCTGATATTTGCTTTAGTCGATACGTTTACACTACGTTCTCGGAATCCAAGAGTATGTATCGAATATTAAGTTCGTTTCCCCAGAAATTGCATGTATGTGTGCGCAGCCCACCCGTACGGGTATCATCCAGTCCTTTGCCACGAATCCAGGGAACTCTGTCTTCTCTTGAAGTTTGTCCTCTCCCATCGATCGTATTTTTATCATATCCCTATTTATATGATGTTACAAAATAATTTTGCACCATGACATATTTTCTTCTTATAAATCTGTAGTTTTGGTTTGTTTTACTAATTGACAGTGTATTCAGTTGAACTTAATAGTATCTACTCAATTCAGTTACTGTAACTTTTCTCTCATCACCAGCGTTGTACATCCCTTGCGTGCCGTCACGGCCAGGAATATTTAATCTTTCGGCCTGCACAGATCGCAAGTTCCAATTAATATATAATACGTTCGAATATTTAAGAGAAAACTAGTCAGAACCCGTCAAAATTTGACGGTGAGATCTGAGATAAATGTAAAATACTGTGCCCAGACTAATGTTCACAATATGTTGCGTTCTTTGGATCTTCAGGGTATAACGAAGATATTTTGTGATGAGGAGTTTCTAAAATTTTGAACATGTATGGCCCATGACCAGGTGGCAATGCAATATCGGCACCAAATGGCACGAAAGAAAGAGCACTATTATACTGACAAATATTATTTCTAAAGTTTTTTGATGTGTCATCATCTATAAACAACTTTGATTTCTTCTGCCATTTTGCTCGAAGGTAAACTTATTTTCCCATTTAAGCAACACAGAGTGAACTCGTTTGCAGAATTCCTCTCACATGGGAAGTGCAAAGCAGAACAAAACTGACATTTCATAGACAACGACCCAACAGAGAACGAAATGACCTCACTAACACTTCTACGCTCACTTTCTCTTTCCCTGCGTCCACTTAATGTACGTTTGCGTCTTTAGGGGCGCGTGGGCAACGATCGACATAACCTGTGTACAACTTCACTACTTAAGTACAACCGAACAAAACTCACTGTCCGAATGTTCTCTACAAAATACACCACAAAAGCAAATACATGCCAACTATCAACGCCACAATTCAATTATTACACTGAAACAAAACCTTGACGAATTGTACACAAATCTCAACAATCAAAACAAAACATCAAGCAGGGCCTCCATGAAGCAGCTTTGGAAGAAAACAATTGATTATTGATAAGCGTACTATTAAAGAATGATTTAATTAATTAATTTACACTGTAAATGTTGGTGAATAAACACTAACAGTATCTGATAACACATCTAGAGATTACGTTCTTTCATTTAAAGGAGAAAATACTACAATCGGTTCAGTAGAAGCGCTAAACGAAGCCATGGCAGAATACCTTATTTTTTTAAATATATAGATAACATTTTGAATTGTCTACCATTAGAGTTAAATTTAACGTTAACTTCTATGAAGTGATACATACATTATTTGAATTAATACAAATTTAATGACATGTAAACATGGTAATAAAGGCTTTTTTGGGTTAAAAATATTAGTGTTATACTGTAACATCTTTCAAATTCAATGGTGAATCTGAAAGGTATTACGGATTTAATAACAACTTTTATCTTTAAAGTCAATCTAAAAATTATGATAAGTCAATTACAGTAAATATTATAGAAAGAAATGATATCACACCCCCAGTAGAAAAGTGTTGTCTCAAAAATGGTACTTTGTCAGTATACCACTTTAAAGGTTTAAAATTACATTATAAATATATTTATGAAGTACGAACATCGCCAATAATTGACTAAAATAGCCCTAAAATGAAATGACACTATTCTAGGATGAAAGAGCATAAAATTTCACTTTAAATAATGTATGTAATTCAAAATTCATCTTTTTTGAGTTACGACACTTTCCCACTGGGGGGGGGGTGCGATATATAAATTAATCAGTATTTTCTTACTACAAATTAGCTTTTGTTTTTGTTTTATGTTACTATTAATCTGTGGGCAGCAAAATTAATACTACTCATCTCTAATACAATTTTGTTTTTATATTCTTAATAAATTATGTTATTAAAACCATTTAAAATCTGTATTGTTATTCATAAAATTTAACCACAAGAATCTCATGGATTTAAGTTACTTCTTAAAGAGTTCATTCTGTCAGGATGTAAAATACTTAATACACATAACTTAATATGATAGACAGATGGTTTGTTCTATTCATTCATAACTATTAGTTAAGAAGTGCTCATGTTCACTCACACATCTTCTCCTGCTCTATCTTGGAGTAACTTCTACACGTGAACTTAAATATTCCTTTCCAGACATAAATATGAGCTTCAGAGAAATAGTAAATCAAAAGAAACAGGCCTCAACTTCAATCTTTAAATCATATTCCTGGTAACTTGTTTTTTTATTACATGGTATGAATTTTTGGGGAGATGGTACAATAGACATAGTTCCAAAGCCAGAATTCTCAACACGGCATTTACCATAAATAAATTGAATGTACAGATATACCTTCTGCTCTGGTTGGTTGGCTGGTTAGTGATTCCAGTCCCGTAAGTGTAGTGCATGTGCTTTCCTCAGGAGATGGCAGTGATCTTCCCCCGCTAGATGGCAAGATCCGGCGCCGACCAACCGTCAACTAGTGGGGTTTCCCCTAACCAGGACTCTCCCACCAGCAGAGCACCAAATGTCAACTAGTGGGGTTTCCCCTAACCAGGACTCTCCCACCAGCAGAGCACCAAATGTCAACTAGTGGGGTTTCCCCTAACCAGGACTCTCCCACCAGCAGAGCACCAAATGTCAACTAGTGGAGTTTCCCCTAACCAGGACTCTCCCACCAGCAGGGCACAAGCTCCCAGAGCCGGGACAAGCTCTAAACTCCTGAGCGGCCTCCCAGAATATGAGGTAGTGTAGTGCATGTTAGTGCAAGTGTGTATGTATAAGGGGAGAGGATAGGACCAGGAAGAGGAAGGAAAGATCACGCACGGTACATAGCCTATTTGTTAGGGTACTGCTCTGGAATTTGCCTGGTGTTGATCAGAGAAACCACGGAAAACTACCCATCAGAGCAGCCAGCCGCTAGAATTCTCCTCCAGATAGCGACTGAATTTGACCTAGCTGAAAAGCTAGTGTCGAAAATCCTGCCGCTGTCGTGACTCGAACCTAGGACCTCCCGGTCAGAGGCGCTGCAGTGACATCAGTTGATGCACTGAGCTACCGCTCCTGGTCTTCTGCACTGGTGATAGTAAATCAGAAAAAGTTGTAAGATGTAGATACTTACATGTTCACATATTTTTTCATATGTAAGCAATCGCCTACTGGTAAAAATTGTCAATTGTTGTTCAGAATTAGCAACCAATTGTAAACAGGGATGTGAAGGTAGCTTACTTTCACAGTAGTCGTTCCTGAAAACAAATCAGAAAATCTTATTTCCAACAAAAAAAAACAAACTTGTCAAACAATTTTTTATACAAATTAAAATATTTACATTCCAAGTATACATTCTGAACTAGTCAACCTACAGTTCATAACCTTTTCAAAATGTTTACAGAATTATATAACTAATGGTGCAACAACAGCAAGTTCTTACTCACATCAGTAACGGTTACCTATAATTGTAATATCACAATTTCTATCCACTATTTCCACATGTGTCAGCCTTGACTTGTAAAAGGGACATTCTTTGTCAAAATGGCCAATAAAATATCGAAGGTTCAGAAATCATGCAAATAATTATATTTCCAGATTCAGTACGATATAAAAAAGAAGAAAAATGGGGGGGGGGGGGGGATTTTTTTTGAAAGTTATTTTTTATCTAAACATAATTCAACATTTTAAAGATTTTAATAAATTTTCCGATATTGTTGCATTAAAAAATTCCAAGATAAAACTGTATATATAAAATTTTGTCTAATAGTTTGTTAACACCATTTCACTAAACAGAAACATAATACCAGTAACAAAAGTTAATGGAAATAAGAAAGTAATAAAATCTCAGTTTTAAACAAAATTGTCCATTAAAATGATTTGGAAATGCTAATAATGAATATAATTGGCTGAAGATACTGGAAATATTATCATAAGAGTAAACCCAAGGGAAATGAGTTCAGGAACAAAAGTGTTTGCCATACCTTACAACAGGTATCCAACACACTAATCTCCCTTGAGGCTTCAAATGTTCAACAGCTAACTTCAAGAGATCAAAAAATATTTGTTGCAATCCATACTCAATTTTTGAGGGAATGTGATTTGCTAAATGTTTTTCTTCAATCTGATAATCTTTTGTAGAACCTATCCGCTCAGTGGCTTCTCTAATTCCATAAGGAGCTGTAAATATTTTACACAAGAATTATACAAACATAACCAATAAAATCAAATTAATATTATTTCAAGTAGCATGATGTAAATAATGTATTTTTAACTGTACTGCAATACAATCAAAATTACAAAGGAAGAATCATTTACGATCAGTGATAATAGCATCCAGTCGCATGGCTGAACGCCACAGAGGGAGAGAAGAATCAGCCACAAGGACATCCAAGTAACGATTCTCAATCCCATATTGCTTCATATTTGTTCGGACACTTTCATCCTTTTCTCTCTGTTTCTGGAGGCAAAAGAAAATAAAGAAAAAGAATTAGAAATAATTTACATTCTCAATTCTATAATACACAATCAATGAACACACAACAAAGAATATTCTAACATTTCTCTGAAATTAAATGTTACAAATTTGAAAACCCGTTCTCAATTATGAAAATGGCAATCCTCTTAAAAGGTTTTATGCAATACTACAATTACCCTCACACTTGAATATTACATTAACTAAATTAATAAGCATATTTTATAAGCACCTTACTCATGAAAATTCTCCCTCTCCTATTAATTTTTAGAAGTTCTAAAAGAAGAATAAACTCTGCTACCAGTTTGAACTTTTCAGAATTCCTTCTCTAGTAGACATTATTTCGTAATGTAATGATCAAGCATGGGATTTCACAATGGCATGATTATTTTGAAGAGGAAAATAAAATGCACATAGGTAGATGATTTCTACAGTTGATTTCCTGACTAATTTTTTGGACATGTAATTGAGAACATATAACCATATTTTGTAAACGAGTTCAATAAAAAGTATGTAAGTACCTTCTGTTGAATTCTGGTGGGCCTAGTTTTACCATGTAACATTAGGTAATCTATGTCTGTGCCCAGAACATGTCCTCCAAACTGTGCTGCAGCTACAAGAAGGGAACCTGTGCAAATACATAGCTGTGAGCTTCAAACATTAGTAAAACTTTTCTTTTTGAAATTAACTGTCACACTAATCCAATCTTACAAGTAATAAAGAACACGTTTGCAAAAGTATTTTAGAAAAAAGTACATATATTTGCAAAATATGTATATTCTTTCAAGGTTAAAGGTTCACAAAACAATATCATGGATAGCACTAAAAAATCTTACCATACGGTAATTTCTTTGCCAAAAATTCTTGCTTTAAATGCACACAATATCAGCCATTTCATTAGCAAAAAGCATATACATAGCATACTTCATATTCTACACAAGTTAAAAGGTCAGGCAACAAAGTCTTTGAGTTTGCCTCTTTACTAGTCAATGACAGCACTGCAGTCAAGAGCTATGTTGTCTTCGGACATCAAGGGTACGTGATTGACAGCTGCAGAGGGAGAATGAACTACAGTTTTTCTTGACAACAAGGTTCATATTATCCTCTGTGTTATGGTGTTGTGTGACAAATATGTTCAAAGCAACAACAACAACAACAACAACAACAAAAAGTTGTTTCTTTAGCAAAACTTTTCTTCTTTGTGGTCATCAATTCAGGGAATACAGTTGTGGTCTTCACATTTACCAAGGTCTGCCCTCTACTCTCTTTCCCAATGATTTATATTTTGACATTTATTAAATCAATGTTTGTATAAACCTTTGAAAATATATAATTTTAACTAATTTAGATAATCTGGAGGCAGTAATTCTGTCAATATGATCTCCAGTTGTTTTTACCTCATTGTATGCTATTGTTAATGGAATACAGTCTTTAGTATCTAGTACACTTGCAGTACTATTGTGTACACTATTGTAGTACACTCTACAATATCAATTAAGTGTACAGTGCCACTTAAAATTTGCAGCTCATAAAAATTGGCTTTTCGGATTTGTTCCAAATTTGACTGAAATATCTCTGTTCCAGAACCAAATAAAAATTTGAATTTTGAACAAGCAAAAGATAGCTATAATACCAAACAAGTATAAACTTTGAGATTCAAGTAATCATTTTATTTTCTAGCCTTTTTCATCTCAAATCTACATTGCTTAAGAATAATTAATAATAATGAATTAAACAAACATAAAAGCTGTGTAATATATAATTTTGAATATTACTTTCATACCATTCACACTTATTTGCAAGAAAAATAAGGGCATCTTAACCTCAGAATTGACAAATTTAGTTTTAGAAAGTTAAATTTACAGAGAGTGTACTACAAAATCGCCCAAAACAATATGAATTTATTTTCTGAAAAGCTTTTGAATTTGAAGTTCATTTTCAGATGATGATGATTGTGTGTGCTGGCAGTTTATCATGCTCTCTGACATTGCATTAAACCACAAAAGACTTGTGTGCCAAGTTTCTGACAAGTATTTTCCTTCTCAAATATTAGAATTGTTTTGAATTTTCTCAATTTTTCAAAGACATACTACATAATTCCTTTAATTCTTTCTTTACAGAATTTAAACATGAGGTTTCACGATTTGATTGCTGTACACTAGTCCTGTCTACTGACTGCATAGTACTACCCCTTTGATATCACAGGCACTTTTTCTATGACTTGCAAAATACTCCAATAACTTGTCCAAAATATACTTTATGGTAGCACATCTAATTTATATTGCCTTTTGTTTTTGGGTATATAGTTAGAACCCCATCTCAAAAATATATAACTTTTTTTAAATTTTACAACCAGATTATGCAGACCGTAACGTTTATTCATGTATAACTTTGTTATGCTAGTAATTTTTCAAATTTTATTGTGAGTTTCTAATCCTGAGATGAATTTTGACTGTTCTATGATAATCCGATATGTTTTATCTAATCATAAATCAATGGACATTATCAATCAACATTTCAAATTATCTCCCCCTCCTGTAAGAGTTTTTCTAATGAAAATTCACCATTTTCTGGCACATCCTTGCAATACTTTCTCTTCTTACAAAGCAAGGGCAAGAAAGTAAAACACATAGCATTACGAAAAGAATTAATAGACATAATATACACAGGAAAACTAGTGAATTGAAAAACACTGTAAGTGGTAACATTTAACCTTTTATTTTTCCTAACAATCCTCTAAATGGAGTGTGATACATTGATTTTCTTCCCTGCAAAATACAAAAACCTCATCAAAATATAACATTACATAAATGCTAAGTAAATATATAGTTTCATGTCATGAGCAAAGCCTGTCCTGGACATTCCCAATTATTTCAGAAATGCTTGCAGACACTACTTTTGTCAGCAGACGGTGGATGCTCAATCAATATAAACAAAAAGGCAACATTTCTCTGATATTTACTAGTGTCATTAATTCTTTATATAATTTATTTTCTCCTTACTACAACTCAAATTATATGAATTAGTAGTCCTGGATGAGAAATATATTACGATATTATAATTCCTAATATGAAGTAACTTTATTCTTAGTTCCAATGATACCAATACAGGTACTTAGTTTCATGATCCCAATACCTAAAGCAACAGGGAGGGAGGGATTCTGGCGGATTGACACAAGTATTATAATTTTTTAAGCAACAGGGATTTGCCATTGAACAACAAAATCTGAAGTCTGGAGGAGTTTATAAAAAAAAAATTTCTTATTAAATAAAACCCTCTTTTGAAATTATTTATAACTTTTGAATTTTTTAATATTTAACTATATGAAGGTACACTTTCACATTTTAAATTTGAAACTTTCGAGAACTTCTCCGAATATTCATTAATTACTAGATGCAAAAAATTTAACTCTACAAAATCGCAAGGATGAATCTAAGCAATATTTGAAAAAATCTTTACATGCAAATTGTTTTCTTTGAATACTGCAACAAAGCACGAACTCTGAAAATTATATGTTGAATAGATTTTTAGCAAATGGTAAGTTTATCATATAAAATGAAAGTTATGGGAAACTGGTTGCAAATTTTGAGAATCATTTCTGAAACATTAATTTCATCAAAACTTTAATTTTATTCCTTTATCAATATGCCCTAAACATTGAGATTGTTTATCATTCTTTACACAATTACAATTTTTACCAATAGTTTCAAAAAGGATTTATGAATCAATTTTTCTGAAACCACTGCCTACATTCTCTGCTCCATTTTCTATTTACAGACCTCCATCAAGGTTACTTGATGCTAGGGCTGGAAAAAAATCAGAATTTTTTAAAAATTTAAATATGATTTACTTGATTTAAATCTGAATTTTTTAATTGTATTAGATGTTTTTACTATAAACTAAAATCATTAAGTGATTTATTTATCCTTAATTGCTTTCAAAGCAGAAGAAAGTTTATTCAAACATCAGTTTTTAAATTTATGATTAAATCACTGTAATTTTATTGTAAAAAATAAAGATATATAAGAATAAAGATAACCCCTTAAAGATATATAAAAATAAAGATAACCCTTTACACATACATACAATGGGTCTGCAATACCACCCTAACCCACAATATCTTCAATTTGAGTTACTTATAGCTCTTGAACATTTCTCTTGCGCACACATTACTGAATAAGCTTGTGGCACTATCTATTAGCATGATTTAGAAAAAAGGCATTCTTTGTTCAAACAAATTTTAACTTTTTTTTTTTTTTTTTTTGGTGCAATACTGCCCCAATCAAAAAGCACTTACTGTTGAAAACAACTGAATTCATTGAAGAACTTACAACAAAGTTAGACAGTTTTTGAAATATTAAATTCTATTTAATAGTTCTCCTGTTATCAATAAAAAAAATATGGGGTATAATGGTTGTAATATAATATATAATGATAATATAATAATAATAATAATAATAATAATAATAATAATAATAATAATAATAATAATAACAACAACAATAACCATCATCATCATCATCATCATCATCATCATCATCATCATCCCGTGTGGTGTCGGGGTTTTAGTAGAATAGCACCACGGGACCTCCCCCTATTGTAGAAAGCGAATAATAAGAGCAGCTATCCGCTGTCACTCCCCTAAAACATCCTGTAATTTGTACAAACTTGGTGTGTCATTGCTTCCACTTACTTGGGGCACACCTCTATTTTTCTGTCCTGTAGGCCAATCTTTGTATCGGCCAACTCTTGAGTTTCCAACCCCGACGCTATTAGGTTGTAAGGGCAAGGGAGTCATTTCTATTCTACTCATCTATTCTAACTCTATTCTTCACTGTCCCCCTTCTTTTCTTCCGTTTTCTTTTTAGCTGGCAAGAGCTTAAAAACGTTAGGGGAAGGCGACCCTGAAGAAAAAACCCGGGATGGAAGGTCTTTCAGGATCAACCATTATGGTTCAGGAGATCGGAGCCCCAGTACCGGCAGTTGGTAGTGAGCAAGTAGGCCACCGGGCGTCATCACCCAGAAACTGCAATGCCAGAGATGTGGATCACTTGGTGTCTCTGACAGATAATGTAACAAGTGCATTTAACTCCTTTGTTGGAAGGCAGAAACTGCAGAGATTACTTTCATGCATCCCCTCCATATCTGGAGTACCTATAGGAGTACAGGTATCATCGGTTCTGGACTGGAAACTTCAACTGGAAATGAAGAGCAATGAAACTCTTCGCAGGGTGAAAAGATGGCTGGATATAAGAAATCTCCAGATGGCGGTAGCAAAAACAGAAGCCATACAGGTTACAAATCAGAGAGCATTCCGGCCCCTGGTGATCTGACTGGGAGACAAACTTATTAGATGGAAACAGCAAATAACATGTTTCGGTGTCGAGATTAACTCAAGATTAAGTTTTGGACCACATACTATAAAAAAGGCAGATAAGGCAGCAAAGACTGGTGCAAACCTCTCCAGATTTATGCTGAACAGAAGAGGATCCAGTGAAAGTAAATGAAGATTGATATCTGGCATAGTACACTCGATGTTGTAGGCTGCCCCAGTGTGTGCTGATGCTCCAAATAAAGTGTCCATAAGACGCAAATATTCTCAGAATGCCACTGAGGATAATTTCCGGATATCTTACTGTATCAGACAATGCAGCGTTTAGTTCTGGCCAGCACACCCCTATTAACCTTTTAGCTCAAGAAAGGAAAGCAATGTACCTCAGGCTGAAAGCGGTTAATCAACAAATGCACCCACCGACAACAAAGCAGGTAAATGAAATCAAAGCGGAGCTGCGAAGCCATCTTCTCGATAAATGGAAATGCTGATGGGACTTGGAGGAAAAAGGCAGGACTTATAGTCTTATTCCTAACATCAAAGAATGGATAAGTAGAAAACACAGGGCGAAATGCTATGACAAACTGTGGAATTAACCCCTGGAAATACCAACGATATTATGCTGCAATCTCCAGAAAACTGGAACACAATGAGAGATTTCATAAAGCAACTTCTCAAACAGAAGGCCATGATTGGTAGCAGATAAAGCACTTGCTTACACCCACTTCCGTGTGTGACGTAGTGTCTTGCTACACGGTTTCACACCTTGTGCTATACGGGGCTATAAGGTGAATGGAGGAGGTATTAGTCAGTACACCAAGCCTGGGAGTTCCAACAGTACTGTTCTCCATAAAGGATTTCCCCGCTTCAAAAAAATTAATAGTAATATAATCCCAATTTTACTATCTTCATTAAGATTTTAAGAATGTCTATTTTCAATTTCGAATAACTTCATGCTTAGCCTTTTGAAGAGATTCTCCATGAACTGTCTCCTGATCCATGTAATTACATCTACTATTATTTTTATTTTCTAATATTGTCCCTTATCGTCTTCTATATTATTTCAGTAATATACATACCTTTTGCAGCTCTCACATGCAACCATTATTTATAAATGAGGTCTCTAAAGAAAGAGAATTTCATGGAGATGTGACGAATTGCACTTTGACTTTAAAAATATAAAGGATTTGTATAAAAAACTCATTTAAATATTAATGTCAAATGCAACCCACAACACTCTGCCACATTTTTGAATCTATATCGCTAAATAACACATTTTGGAGTCTTAAAAACTAAAATTTTGAGACCAAAGGCATCACAGAAACGCTCCTCACACCGTAATCTACAGGATGAAATCTTCTTGAACATTCTATTACGTATTTGCTGGTTCAGCGCTTCTCGATTCTACCCCACCTGATCAGAGCCAGTAGAATCTGCAACTGTATGTGAAATTAAACTAATTACTTGACTTTCTATGCAAGTGAATTACATGGGTGTACTATTCTGCTCAGTAATAATATTAAATTAGAATAGTATGTATTGAAAGGGTGTATTGCACTGTTATCAATTACAATGAGACATATAGAACGAAGTAACGGAGGATAAGAAGGTCTAGAAGAAAAAGTTAAATTACAGGTTTAATATGGAAAAATAGGGAAGAGGGTGGGATATAAGGGGGGAGTATACCTTTGCCCACTGTATTTTCCATGAAATTCAACATTTTTTATCTTGGAATCTATAAATTTTTATGAAACAATATTTTTTGTGTTTAATGTTAATTAATTGTTCATTGGAGTACGTCATTGTTTATTACAAAATTGCAGAAAGAATTATAGAAAAAAATGTTAAACATTATATTGTACACTTTGCCGCTGGAAAGGACTGATAACTTTCTTCAATTGTTGAATTACAACTTCATTTTTACATTTAATTGTTGGTAAGTCTCAGATCTACAACATGTACAAGAATTTGTAACTTCTGTAAAGAGAAAATATTTTTTTGTTAATTTTCCATTTCCATTTACAAACTTTTTTTGCAAAAAAATTTTATATAATTTTTTTTTTAACTAAATGAATGATGACAGAGCCTATTGGATATTGTTTATATAATAGAGGTCCATCTGTTTGCAAAATTTCATTTGTGTAACTTAATTATTGCTTAAGTTTTCAGGGAAATCATTTCAAAAAATCAAACTTATGGGAAATGAAGTTTAAAGTAATAAACATGTGTTAAAGTTGAAAACTTTCACATTGCAGACTAAACTTACCAAATTATTTACACGTATATTTACAGTTAATCCTCACACACAACAAAGACACTTTTCTAATTCTCTAAATAAACTATTTACATTAAATATAGTGTTAACATCGGTGCCGAACTGAAATATGTATCATTCTTAATTTTTTTAATGAAGCACTTCCAGGTGTACTGTTAGAAACATTAGTTTCTTGTGTGTTTTTGTTGACACGAAATATAGACTTCTTAGATCTGTACACAACTTTGCGCTTTGCCTTTTCAACTATGTTGTAGTAATCACATACGTAAACAACAAACAGAAATTATTGATTCAACTCAGTCACCAGCATTTGAAATTATAAACAAAACAAAACTATTGCATATTCCATGACTTGTCAGAGAATACATAAATTTGTACATTACAACTCCTTGTGCGTGGAATTTGAAATCGGAACAACAACGCGAAACGTAAATACGAGAGAAGTTTATCAAGAAACGTATTGGAATGAGCGTGGCAGATCTGAATTTAAAAGAGTAAGGGGAATGACATGCTTCAATATTTATGAACATATCTCAAGAACGGATTGAGATAATATAAAAAATTATTTCACCAAATCAAAGAGAAACATTTACTTTACACAGAAAAAAATTAATTCAAAAATGCAATTTTTTGAAGTTTAAAGTGTACCTCTCCCCTTAACATGCAAGAGTTCTCGCAAGGGGACGCTAGTATATTATGTTGTATTTTAATGTACTGTATATAAAATACTGTATTGGATTTAATGTATTAAAAGTGTGAATTTGTGCACCACCATTACATTTATATATTTTTATAGCCCCATGTATTTGGACCAAAAGTAGTCCATATTGTGAATAAATGAAATGGAATATTATTAAAACTAGTAAGACTAAGTACTGTTTTAATTAGCTATAACAATATTAATTTTGTTCTTTAAATGAGTATTAATAAAATTTCACTGCTGGTTAAAAACTAATCGATCATCTCAGTCTATTAGTATATAACTATACTGCAAACTGTTTATTGATGTTTCATAAGTTTATTCATTTAATTGTATATTACATTGTATTATATTTTCTCAAAGTTGTTCAATTATGTGAAAAAGTTTATAAGAAATATAATATATTCTTTAACGTGCTTTTTAGCTTCTTATATGTTTGAATTTTTTTAATCATATTACACCTATGAATATTGACTTAAATTATCCCTGCGATTTTCTATAGATGATAAAGATGTTATGAGAAATTTTTTACGCATTTATATCAGATTTTGACTCTTACAATTAACAAAAAAGAGGGAAAAATTGAAAAACATAACTTTTTTCCCTTGTTTTTAAGAATATCTCATGTTCTGACGCAGATTTTAAAAAAAAAGGGCTCAATAAAAATTGTAGCCCAGTAAATTCTCTACAGTTTCCCAAAATTTCAACCTTTTATCTTATAATTTGCATCTGACAGCTTAATGTTAATAAAACAGTAATTTAATAGTTTCTTATTTATTTCCCTAAAATTAGGTTTTGTTTTATTAATTTTCGTAGTTTTTCTGTTTTATTCTTGTTAGAAAAGATAAATAATGAAAAACAAAATTGTAATATTAAACAAATTAAGGTTTTAACTAAAAATAATGAGTTTTTATACTTTATTTGCCACACCATAATACTTTCGTTGCTTTGATTTGGAAGATTATTTAATAATAATGTTAACTCTTGTTTCTCTACTTAGTATGCTTATGAAAATGCTCTGAAATTATTTTTGAGTTTTCAAGTTAAGTGTGTACCACAACTGCAATTTCCTTTTGGTATAACAACATGCATTGCTACAAAAATTAATTAATTCATTCAATATTCAAATTACAATAGGTTGTAATATTATTCTTACAATTTTGTTTTTCATTATTTATCTTGTCTAATAAACATAAAACAGAAAAACTAGGAAATTAATAAAACAATACCTAATTTTAAGAAAATAAATAAGAAACTATTAAACTACAGTTCTACTTATATTGAGCTGTCGGGTGCAAATTATAAGATAAAACATTGAAATTTTGAGGAACTGTGGGGAATTTACAGGGCTACAATATGTATTGAGCCCTTCTCATGATCTGCATCAGAACATTAGATAAAACAAAGGAAAAAAGTAATTTTTTTCGATTTTCCCCTTCCTTTTTGTTGATTGTAAGGGTCAAAATCAGAAATATAAATGCCTGAAAAAATTCTCAAAACATCTTTATTATCTATAGAGAAATTCAAGGATAATTGAAATCCAAATGCATAGGCGTAATGTGGATAAAAAAAGTTAAACTTGTATAAGAAGCTAATAAGTTGTTTTCTTCATTTGTACAGAGTACTCAGGGTAAATTGATTTAAATCTTCTGAAAAGTAGTCTTTTTTACTCCTCAATTGTGATTTTCAACATAAACAATGTGTATCCTGGAATGCATATCTTATTCCGCTACCCCTCTTTTAATTGATTTAAGTCTTTTTATCTGAGTATTCATTTTATTGTACAAATATTTCAAATTCAAATAAATCTCAGATATTACAAATAATAAATATTGATTTAAATCATTGAATTTTTTAAAATAATCATTTGATTTAAATCATACCAGCCTTACTTAATGCTCTGCTGAGATGTTTTTTCATTTTTTCATTTTAAAGGTTTTCTCACAAACTGATTGACAAAAAACTTCAGGAGAATGTATAAAAAACTATAGGAAATAACACAGGAATAAAAACCAAAAATTAATTTTTTGCCCACCTTTGCCCTTCATATTGTACAGAAGGCCTATGTCACTGCAATGTACTAATGCAAAACAATTATAATTCAATTCATATTACATGTACAATAAAAAATCCTCATGTAGAGAAGTAAATAAAAGCTTTCAGAGATCTAAAGTTTTTGTTTCTGAGTTCAGGAAGTCAATAACGTGATTTGCTGAAGTTGGAAATAAAAACTTTAATATAACCTATGCATATACTACTTCCACTACTACTACTATTACTACTACTTCTACAATTTACTTTCAAAAGATCTTTTAATTATATATTCTACCATTTTGAGAAGTTGTTTGAATGTATTCTGCATTAACCCCAATCAGCACACCAAAGAGCCTAGCAAGAGTATGCAGTTCCAGTTAGTAATGCTTCTTTGATCTTGAGTGGCATGCTGGTGAGGGAAGGAAAGATATTCAAAATTTTTATTGATCTACATTCACAAAAACTCAAAATTGCTAAAAGAAAATCTTATATGCTTGCAAGGAAAACCCGCTATCTGTATAGAATTAACTTTTGTGATATTTGAATGTAAAAGTTTGAAGTACTCTGAAATCTGAGAATTAAAAAAAAAAAATTACTTTTAGCACATCAATGTATGAAAAACAGGCTACAATAACACTTCAATTTTTGCATGAGGAATGAAAACTGCAATTAGCTGTTTTTTTTACACGCACTATTTTGTAGTTTTATAATTCTAAGAGATTGTATATCATGATTTCAACACAAACACAATTCTTTGAAAACTTCATTGGAGAAATGTCCATCACTTATAAAAATCCTCATTCTGCAGTCATCTGCAGCAGCTTCTGGAATAGTGTCCTTTACTTCATCTGATGTTGGTAGGTCTCAATACTACATCAATTCCCCTGGTATAACTCCTATGTGATACACCTTCAGCAGACCACACTTCTTGAAAGGACTAATTGTTGGGCAATTGTGGTACTTAATGGGCAAAGTATTCACCATTGTAAAGCAACCTTTACAACCATCTGTGTGGTTGTAACTAGAATATTAAATCTGGATTTACTTTATGATTCTTGAACTTTTAGCCAAATAGGAAATTAATAATTTCTCTACTTACGTTCTTGGTTTTAAGTTTTGTAACATCTTTGGACATTGTTTCTAATCCACAAAATCATTAAATTACAATTCATCCACCTGATACAGATATTTGCCCTTTAGTTCTTTTATGTGTGTAATTTGGAAGGTAGTTAGCCATTCCTGCGTTGTATACACAGGTGGTGTTGTTGTTGATGTTTTTTTTTTTCTTTTCTTTGAAGTTGTTTTTTGAAGTTTTAATATGTTAATTTTGGTTCTGCACATTTCCAAAAACTAGAGAAACCTCCTCCACCTGCTCTGGAAGACTCCTCAGATATTAAAGCAAAATTATGCCAAGTTTAGAGCTACCTCCTTTTCCATTTTATTTCAGTCCATGGAAAGCAAAAAGCAGAATTTGACAGAGATGTAGTGATAAATAGTGAGATTATAAACACAACTAGCGTACCCATGCAAGAACTCTTGCATATAACCACCCTCTTCCCCATTTTTCCATTTCCATATTAAGCCTGTAATATCTTTTTCTTCAAGACCTTTTTATCCTCCATCACTTGTTCTATATGTTTCCTTGAAATTGATAACAATACAATACACCCTTGTCAATACATACTATTCATATTTAACTTTATTACAGAGTAGAGAGGTACACCTGTGTTATTTAATCTCATATTATATCAAGTAATTAGTTTAATTTCACATTCAGTTGCAGATTCTGCACGCCTCTGAGCAGGTGGGATAATATCGAGAAGTGCCAGTCTGGCAAAAACATAATAGAATGTTCGGGAAGATCTGTAGAATAGTGTGAGGAACATTTCTTTGAGGCCTCAAAGAAATGTTCTTCAAACATTCAAAATTTTAGTTTTAAGTCCCTAGAATGCTTCGTTTACAAGTTATTTAACAATATAGATTTAAAAATGCTGCCAAGTGTTGTGGGTTGTATTTAACACGAATATTTAGATTAACTTTTTTAACCAATCCTTCATATTTTTAAAGTCAAAGTGTAATTCGGCAAGTCTTCATTAAATTTTCTTTCTTTAGAGAACTCATTTATACATAATGGTTGCATGTGAGAGCCGCAAAAGGTATGTATACTACTGAAATAATATAGGAGACAATAAACACACAAGAAAACTACTGATATTATAGACTTTCTCGTACTAATCAATTTCCTGACCTCTTCTGTCTGTACTATCTTCAGTTTTCAGCCCATCCTCTTCTCAGCTGCCATATATTGGGGCCTAAAACACATCTTGTTTTCTCAATTTTTCGGATCCCTAATAGTAGAATTAAAAAATGACTTTAATAATATTATAGAAGGGTAAAATCTCATCCTATATGTACATTTTTACTGTAAAATTTGGACTGGTTTTTAAGAAAATATTCTAATGTTTCTCATGATGCGCATTTTGAAACTTATTTTCACCCAAAAAATTTTCAGTGTTTGAGAAAATTCATAAGAAATTATTTGAAGCAATTGTATTTCCAAATGTGATAACGTGAAAGAAATGCCTGTAATGTAAATATTGATGATATAAGAGATATTTCATAAAAATTAATTGTTTTAATTTTCGAAAAAAACAAAAGAATACATCAAAGTGGCATTTATATAATGTTATTCAATTCATCTAGTATTATCCATACAAAAAATTTAAAGAAAAAATTTGTAGCCATTTTCAAGAAAATGGCATTTAAGCATTTTTGAAAATGTGAAATTTCAAGCTCATTTTCACAAAATAAACTTTTGAATTAGCAAGAAACTTTATAAGACAACATTTGCAATGCTCATTCTCATAAATGTCATAATGTACATAAATCACTGGTAATGTAAATACTAATAAGAGAAAGATATCAAAAAAATTATTTGTGTAATTTTTGAAAAAAAAACAAAACAGAAGAATACAGCAAAATGACGTTTATGTCACCTTAAACAGTGCATTTAGAACTAACACTATCAAAAGTTTAAACAAAAAATTTGGAGTCTGACAGTAATCAAAGAACTACTTGTGAAGAACAAATTTCATTTCAAGAAAAAAATCTCTTCTTCAAAATTGTAGTTTTAGGAATATGCTGAAAAAAATCAAAACTTTTGCAATTTTTGAAAACTCAAGAGTTAACACTGAAAATCAAAACTATGCCACTTTTATAATTGTATTTCACTCTATTTTAACCAGAAATTTAAAGAAAAAATTTTGAGCCATTTTTGAGAAAATATTGAAAATATCCCACGGGCTTCATGTAAACTATCCCTAAAATTTAAAGAAAGCTTTAAAAATTGCTGAGCTCCAAATCAGACCAGATCGATCAGGAAATATTCATTTTGGAAAAAGTCCTATGAATAGCTTAGGTACTAGTTCACAGTCAGTCGAACGTTTCACTGAAAACCAATTTTCTGTTATGAAGTACCCACAAATCGTGAATATACATGTTACAAGAAGTAATTTACTTCATAATGGATTGCTTTATCCACTTTTTCTGTATCAGAGCCCCACACTACACATTTTTCTGTCGATAAATTGCTATTTTTTAACATCACTTGCTCTATGCTATGTATATTACTCCATACGTATGTATATAATAGAGTAAATTAATTGATAAATTAAATCATTAATTGCTTTCTTAGTTTTACTTCTGTAGTGGTTTCCTTTTCTTTATATATGTGTGGCATAATTACCTACAGGTTGAGATGTTTTAACCCCTTTTTCACTTTCAAGTGTTATACACAGTCACGGGTCCTTCTTGGGTTTAAAAAAATGTCATATTAAATCATACAGAACATGTCTCTAAGCAATAAGTGGTACAGGTACAGATCTTCCTTCATCCTCACCCTTCTTATACAACACTTATATTTTACTTATACTTTGTTTTGCATCTCAGTATTTTCTCTGCATAAACTGTTTTGAATAGTGAGAGCTTACCAATGGGAAACTTTCAGTCTTCTGTCACCTTTAGCTGATTTATTTGCTGGTGGTTGCTCTCATCAGTAAATACTACATTCTTCACTTCATGTTTAAAAGCTTTACAATTGAATCTTTACCTACACATAGAGTTTTAAGACAAAATGATTGGCAAACTCTCTTTTTGTTTTCATTTAATTCACACAAATTCTATTTTCTGGAAATTTCCCATAAATGTGTCTTCCTTTAGTATGTGTTCTCAGGCATGCCACTATCAATGATCAATGAGAGAGAATCAAGACTTTTTGTCATTTGTAATCATCTAACAATAATATGAACTAATAATCTCATTTGCTTTCTCTTTAGAAAAGAATTCCGAGTGTCTGAAATAATTCTTAATGTAATTAAAAGATTTTTGTCATTTAAATGGTTTGTTAATTTCTTCATAATTCTTTATGTAATTAAAAGAATTTTGTCATTTAGCTGGTTTGTTCATTTTGATAAGGCAAATCAAGACAATGTTTTTTTTATTATTTTTATTCACTTTCAATTAATTCTTTCTCATCTCTCTTCTTCCATCAGCTTCTTTGCTTTTAAACCACACAATACTCATCATCAAAAATATTCCATAATAAACTAATGGGTTGACCTGAGGAATGTTATTAGGGTCTACATCAGAAAAATCAGATACTAACTCCAGCAGAAATTTAACATTACTTGATTTTGACTTGGCTTCAAAATTTGAATGTTCTTCAATTAACTTTTCAATACTTGAAGCAGTAGCTAAAGATTCAGTCTCTAAACATTAGACCTGAAAATTTCAATCATTCCTTATTTTGAACAATTGCAATGGTGTTGTACAATTAATTAATATTGCATTTTACAAAACATTTAATCATAACTGAATTATTCAGGTCATGCAAGCTTGATACCTAAGGACTGAATGGAGATATAAGTAAGTGGATTCTCCTAAATTGTAGAGCAAACAATTTTGTTCTTAGGTGTCACAAAAGTGATTTTTTGGGGAGGAAAATGGGAGTTTTGAGTTTTCCTTGCACACATACAATTTAACGCATGGCAATATGCAAACTTTCACTCATCATTTTTGCAGCCATCTTGATACTGAAATTTGTGGCTGAAATGATGGTTACTTTGCTTAGGCCGCAGTCTCACGAATAGACAAGATTCTATCATTCGACCACAGAAGCTGATACTTTCACAGTATGTCCATGTCTTACGTGGGATTCAAGCTCACAGCCCAGATGTACTGCGTACTTGGGTGCCTGCACCACTCATGCTGGCCAGGAATGGAATGATGAATGTTGGAATGTGATACACAGTAGTTGGGAGAGCACCATCATGCCATGCCACACAAACAAACAACTGTGCCATGATGGTCAAGGTGCACCCACCTCTTTGATTTCAGCTAGTCAGAACAGCTAATTAATAAATCAAATTACAAGAATTAAATTATAATTCTAATGATACTATTAATAAACACAATTGATTGTATGCATTAAATTATTCTTCACTTGTTGGAATTAATACATATCTGGATCTTGTCCTACACTCAAAACCAAGATAAACGTTAATTAAATTTGTTAATGTACATGTTTCCTAGATAGTTTCAAGAACTTCTTCTGCAAGTATTGAATAACAATTTCTCAAAATTTGAGGTAAGGGGAAAATCAGGGATTGAAAGGAATTTTTTTTTTTGAAAGTACAATTACACAACCTCTTTCAAAATCTTCAGAAGGCTATGGTCCCTTTGGGCTCCTCTGTGTGTACACTTGCAGTTAGCTCTAATTTCTTAATGTTCTTTGAAAACTGCAATGTAATATCTTCAACCATTCAAAAATGGAAAGAGATGCGTAAGTGACATGACTAACTCTACTTAATAAATCTAATTTGTGACTGTTTTTGGTGCTATGCACTTAATTTTTTATGATACTTTTGAGTTAGATAACAAATGTTAGTAAATTCTGTTTATCTGTTTAAAATAAATCAATATCAATATAAACATTCATATAAGCACATTTAATAATAATGATCCAGTGCTACCACCATTGAATTAAGCACAATGGTTTTTAGGTCTAATATAATTTTTGGTTGACATTTCTAAAATTTAAATTTACATTTGAAATAAACAAACCTGTTCCAACAAAAGGGTCTAGTATCAAGTCACCCTCTTTCACTTTAGCTTGATTTGCCATTAGTAATGACAACTGTGGATCCATAGAGGTGTTTCCAATAAATTTCCGTGTCTTGAGAGAAAGTTTTGATATTAAATCTCTTTGCCCATCAGCCACCTATAAAATTATCAAAATTATCGTCTTCTCCTTTGTATTGATACACAAGTAAAATAGGGGCTAAAAACTATCTTACCCAGCGGCCAAAAAATACTTGATAAGGTTCATCTGGAATGTTATTAGAGTCCAAACCATAATATTCAATAAGTTCCAATTTTATATCAGGGTTTTTTAACTTTACAGGTCCACACAATGGCAGATAGCTAAAGGACTAAAGAAATAGATAAACGCAATTAATCTTTCAACATCTCTCGCATAGAATATGAAAATTAGACAAAATAGACTAGTTATGAATTACCTCTATTTTGGCAACCTTCTCCTCTTGTGTTTGACTTTTGCAGAAGGTTTCTACTTTAATTTTAAAAGACAGTTCCGGTTTAAAATATGTTGCCAATTGTTCCACAGGAAGTAATTTCAGATTGTTGTGTAAATCTCCCAATTTAGCCCCACAAGCCCACAACTCAATACAGGAACGTAATGACACTGATCTACTGGCAATTTTAAGAACATCATCTTCGGTTGGAATATCCACAATACAAAATGGCTAAAAAAAGATTGGACATAAACATCATGAACAAATAAATATTTAAACAAAATTACATAAATAATCAACTTTTAATTTCACTTTGTCTTTAATGTGTTTGAACTTACGTCGCTTTAGCTCCCCTTTACGCAATATACAACATGCATATTCCAAATTTTATCATTCTACTTCATCAACTTCATCTTTTCCCTCCGTTCCAGATGAAAACTTTTTAAAGATATTAAAGCAAAAACATCACGACAACATTAAAAATCGTTACATACTAGTAGAAGAGTATCACAATCGCTATTGGTGTCCTTAATATTCGCATTATGCAGTTTTTTAAAGTACAGGAGATGAGGTGTTGTTCACAACACATATAGAGTGAATACCACTATTGTCATCAAAGTAGTTGCTACTAGCAAAATAGCTTTTAATAGTTTAAACATTACTTGCCTTACAGCTAAACCTTTCATTTATTGAACAGACATTAGATTCCAAAATAATTATAAAAATAGCTATTACTGCACATAAAGCAAAGAATACTTAACACTCTTTAAATCACAAACAAAAGTTATATTTTAAATTTGCAATGTGTTGAGTGAGTGTAAGTAACTGTTTACTTACTTCATGATGGTTCTTTTCAACCCACTTCATTTGTATACCAAAAAGAGACCTTAAAGACTCGATTTCCTAAAAGAATATTATTTTACACAGTAAAATGAATTATTCGTTTTCACATGTAATCATTAAATAAATTTAAAATGTTGCAAGAAATAGTGGTAGCTGATGGCAAAAAGGAAAGAGAATTTCAAACAGCACTTACATTAATTCTGAAGTGTGTATGCTCATTTGCAAACCATAGTAAATATCTTTTCCAGTTCAGGCCGTTCATCATTGTGAATGATACATTACTTAACCTAAAAAATTCATATTAGTGCGGGTCACTTGGTTTTCATGCCTTCACGCGAATGCCTACAAATTGTTATCGATAGTATCGCGCCATCGAACATATTTCTGTCGACAGACCTCCCACATTTTGATGTAAGTCAGATAGGACTGCTGTAAGCGGGTGTAAGTATATTTATTTTATTACTATTATTATTATTATTATTATTATTATTATTATTATTATTATTATTATTATTATTATTATTTTCTTATTATTTTCTTATTATTATTTTCAAGTCTCTCGCCTAGCGAGGTGCAATACAGCTGACACCGGGACCTTTGGAGAACCAAGGTGCCTGCTTCGCTTGCCAACTCGGGCGGTCAGGATTCGACGATGAAGTGAGGTGAAGTTATATCAATAAAAACTTCATCACAATGCGTGCAGTACTCAGGAGAACAGCCTTTTACATTGTTTGAATTTGCCTATTCTTAAGGCCAAGCTTTGCAGACGATGAAGTTAGTTCTTCAGAGACCAGTCCTTTTGCACAGATGACCACAGGAACTACCTCAACCGATACTAACCGCCACATGTCACTCAGTGCGGATCAGCCAAAGCCTGATATTTTCGCCTCTTCTGGGCAAGGAGGCAGCAATATTTCGGTCTAAAGGGATAGCTAGGTCGACTATAATCCCTTTCCGTGAAAACTTGTCGACCCATATTGTCAGATCTGTTGGCTTCGACCCTGCGATCAATGGTGACTGCAACATTCCACAAGAGCTTCCATCGTTTTGTCTCCAGAACTGAATCCGGCTTGAACTTAGAGTATGGGACCTCTCTCTACCATCTTTGACTTTGCAGCCAGGGATAACCGATGGATAACCGTAGCAACATGTAGCCATTGTGCCGACTCAGGTATTCTGTTTGTGCCAATGCAGAACACCCGCCCATTACGTGTTGGAGGGTTTCGCCGGGTTGATTGCAAAGGTGGCAGCGGTCCTCTACACTCATATCCCCAATCACATACCTTTGATAATTGCGAGTGGAGGTTACTTCGTTCCGAATAGAAATGACGAAACCTTCTGTCTCAGCAAAGAGGCCAGATTTTGTTAGCCAGGATACTGACGATCCCATGTTCGCAGCGTTCCCTTTGAGCTCAGCAGGAAACGTGTTGTGCAAACGCTTCTGGGTCCACTCACTTAGCCTATCCTCTTTGTTGATACACGGTCTCTCAGGGTCCACTTGATTCAGGTTCAGTGGAGTAAAATTTTTGTCCCTGACACAAATTGCTTCATGCACAACCGTCGTTTTCTAAAGAAAGTATTTGCGAAGATCGTTGATTTGCTTCGCGCACAAGGACTCAAAATCCAGAAGACCTCTACCACCTTTGTTCCGAGGAACGTATAGTCTTGCTGAACTGTTGGGATGGTGCATGCGGTACTTGGTGAGAGTGGTGCTAACTTTTCGATTAAGCTCCTGCAGTGCAGTTGTTGTCCAGTGAAGAACACCAAACATATAGACAGCTACTGCCCAAGTGTTGATGGCAGGTATGAGGTTCTTTCCATTTAAAAGTTTTACAAATTTTTGCGACTCTTTGTAAGACTAAACATATAGACATATACTGCCCAAGTGATGATTTCCATTTAAAAGAGTTTTACAAATTTTACATATTTTTGCGACTCTTTGTAAGACTTTAGTTTGAATATCATGCCTCATATTTGCTTCATTTGTGCTAAAAGTTGATGCATGCCTATTTATAAGTATCCTCTTGTCCAAGTTCTTGGATATTTGTGCCACACATCAGGATGAGTTTGTCCGTATTTTTTCGGGTCAAGGATTTTTCCCCTTTTCACGTGCAATGCAGCGCATTTATCAATGCCAAACTCCATGCAAATAGAGTCGCTGAAGGTCTTTACAAGTTCAAGCAGCGAGGAAAGCTGGTTCTTATCTTTTACGTATAACTTGAGATCGTCCATGTAGAACTGATGATTAATGAGGATATGGAATTTTTGGTGATTTCATATCCCATTCCCGTATCTCTTAACAATCTGCTAAGACGGTTTAGAGCTAGGGAGAACCATAAGGGACTAAGACTATGCCCCTGGGAAATTCCTCGTTAGATCCTCAGTTCCTTGGTGGTATAGCTGCCTTCAGAATGAGACTTTTATCTTTGTAGTCCAAGTTGCCATTCAGTGTCGGATTAGGTTCACATACTGGGCATTTACTTTGTAGAGGCGAAGGACATACAAAAGCCACGAATGAGGTATCGAGTCGAAGGCCTTGGTATAGTCAATCGATCCCACCGAAATGTTGCGGTGTCTTTTTTTTTTTTTTGGCTTGATAAACTACAACACTGTATACTATCAATAATTTTTTGCAACCTTGATCACCCTTTCTGCAACCATTTTGCTCTGGTGCCAGAAGATTGTTGGTCTTCAGATGGGCATGTAGCATACTAGATGCACAGATGTAAATATCTTATATACTGTGGGGAGACAAGTGATAGGTCGATAGTTACTCAGAGTCTTAGGATCGCTAGACTTGCTTATCATAAATGTAACTCCTTCGGTAAAAGATGCCGGAATGATAGTTGGATTGTTGAATGAGACTTGAAACCACCTGGCCAGGACCGCATGAGTACACTGGAAATACTTTCACCAAAGGTTTTGTATTACATGTGTGTAAAATATGTAATTTATTATTATTATTATTAATAATAATAATAATAATAATAATAATAATAATAATAATAATAATAATAATAATAATAATAATAATAATAATACTTATGGCACCATTATTAATACATGGCACCGACTTTCTCGAATTAGTTTCATATTTTCTTTTGTCTGGGCTAGCTATTCGTCTAGCCACATATTCTTGCCAGCTGCCATCTATTGCCGCCAAAAGTACATTTTTTGAAGTTTTCTCAATTTTATCGGTTTCCGCATAGTACAACAGAAATATTACTTTAAGAATATTAAAAAAGAGTAAAACCTCGTCATAAATGGCAATTTTCATCGAAAAATTTGGAGACGTTTTTAAGAAAATGGCTTTTAAGCGTTATTCTAAATGTGAAATGTGAAGCTCTTTTTCACCAAAAAATTTTGAGTTTTCGAAAAACTTCATTTGAAGTTATTTTTAGCACTTTCACTCACAAATGCAATAATGTCTACAAATCGCTCGAAACGTGCATATTACTGGAGTGCGATATTTCAAAGCAATTACATTTGTGTAAGTTTTGAGAAAACAAAAGAATACAGCAAAATTAATTCTACGTCGTATTAATAGCACTGTAACGACCCCCTCGTGATCGCTCTGCCGGGGTTGGGCGCCAGGCGTGCTCGGCAGGTGTACGCGCGTCTCGTTATTACAATGGCATTACTCTACTTACAGTTAATGAGGTCGTGAATCGGTTGTCACCACACGAGGAAGCTAGCACCCATTGACGCAATGACCGCGTCGTGAATGCGGCAGACGCGTCATTTGTGCGGTGAAGGGGCCGCAGCGGTGGCGGACCTGGGAGGCTGGTCGAAGGTCGCACCCCTACCGAGGGATGGGTGTCGGCGGCGTGGCGGCGACTTGGCGAAGTTCGGGAGCGATCAGGTACTCTGACCGTGGAGGGGCGCTCCAGAGGTTTTGGCGTTGGCGTCGGCGGCGTCTCAGGTGCGCAGTATTGGCAGACTTCGATAGTGACCGTCACTGCTACGCGTGGTCACTTATTGCAGTCAATCACCAATAAATTCAGTTCGCGAGTATAAGCTGGCAGCGAGAACTTTCCGCCCAAGTTGAAGTAATGCCGATTACTATTTCTGTGCAGTCTCATCTGCTCGAAGTCAATAAATCGTCTGATCTTTTCCAAGTCAATTATTCGTCCGTTTATTTGCAACGATTTCGTAATATAGCTTGAACCCTCAAACTACTACTACTTGAACCCAAAAAAATATTTTCGACCAAGAATTTTTCCCTCTCATCTGGGGTTTCAATTTTAGGTTTCGCATGCCAGTCGCGTTTTCCCTACACCACCAACCACATAGGTAAAACAACCATCCCGACAGAAGGACGGAATGAGAATTGATGCTGAGCTATGCGTGTTCAATTTCAAGAGGCTCCAGCTTTCCCCATTATTAAAAAAAAATGCATATTTTTCTCTCCAAAGCATTTTTTCCAACGTACTTTTTTTTGCCGAACGTTTGTAACACGACGCTTCACTACGCATGTCGAAGTTCTCACAAGGCTCCGCCACACGCATTTAACGTGTAACATCCTCGAGCCTGTCCAATGCATTTTCTTCAAATATCCTTTTAAACAATTAAAAAGCGCCATTCTAATATGAATTACGAAACAATATCCTCGTTCCTCGGTTTCTTTCACCGATCTCGCGACATCGAATTCGATTCGTTACGATAAGGGATAAGAATTGGTGTAAGAAGTATTACTGTAAATAAACGATTAAATATAAAGACCCTAATATTTAATTGTTGATACCAAAATTGGTAGTTATGAGTAACTTAATTTCAAGGTAAAAAAAACACCCATTCATTGAAATATGGTTATTTATTTAAAAAATTGTTGCGTTTTTACACGTCTTTTAACCCATCTTGGGAATTGAGCATTCCTGTTTACTTTTTGTCTCATCACGTCGCAGTCAGTGCCTTTTATCCCTTCGACCAGGGTCTCGGCGCCGTTACTACTAACCGGGATTTCCACACGGTCACCCGCCCAGGTATCCGTGGTGTCTCGAGTTGCTTAATTTCCGTAGAGGAGCGTAGTTCAGTAATTCGAGTAGCGATGCCAACCAGCTGTAGCGTCAGTCATATGAGATGAATTTTCAATAAGTTTCCTGCTCGACACACAGCCCCATAGACCAATGGCTTGCGGGGGGCAGAAACCATGCCTCCTCCCTGAAGGCCAAAACTATTGGAAAAGTTACTCAATTTATTCACTTTTAAGGATCTCGTAACATCCAAAGTAATAATCCCATTGTTTGTTAACACATACATTTCATACTTCAAGTTTTATTTTTGGGGGGAGCGGGGGGAAGAATTGCCCCACTCTGAAATACCTTCCACACGTCCAATACCAATAGGATCCACACGTCATGCAGTAGAGTACTTGCAGAAAAATTACTTTAAAAAAAGACAATTACACTTTTGTATATAATTTCTGTATGAAATGCTAGTGCCTAAACTTCCGATTTGAATACAAGAATCAGTACAGAAGACTACATGACAAGCAGCAGTCTTTAGTGGTATTGTCTCCTCTCAAGAGCTAATATTGTAGTCTGCTTGTTTGAATCATTGGCACGACAGATGCATAAGAACATGGTGCTTATGCAGGACTGGGATATTTTCTTCTGTAGGAGTGTTCAAAACTCCAGTAAAGTCGGGGGGATTAACAAGCAAGATCTTTGCCTCTGCTGTTATCTGAATACTTTTTGGAGAGTTTTTCTTCTTCCCCCCGATTTGAACATTTCAAGGTGCAAATATTGTGAAATTGTACCAGCAAGGGGCGATCCCTAGCATCACTGTCGGTGCGAAGTGGAATTCCATTTCACTTTGAAGTCAAGAAATTTTACATGAAAATTGATAACTTGATATTTTGTACTTACATAACACTTAAAGAATAAATTTATTTCCTTTCTTCTTCGATGAATGTCTATAGATTATTAATTAACACAAACAGTTCCACTTTAAATTTTAGACATTTAGATGTAACTTATTAGTCTTCTTGTGATTACATTGTAGTTGTTGATGAGGTGACGTTTCAGCAACATCTTACAGCCATCTACAGTCCTGGTTTGCAATTGTACATTTTAACAAATTATAGTTGTATAATTTTTTAATACATTTTAACATAAATATATGTTGACAGAAGCTTACCTTCTTTAAAAATAGAGTTTGAATAATTAAAACTATACTTAAAACGTTTGCATTATATACAATATTAAAAAGCTATTAACTGAGTGAGCTTGCGTACTTCTGCTGCTAATTTCTGTTAACAGTCTAATTTGAACACTGGAGACAATTACAAGACAAACATGAAATGCAATATTTCAACGGCAAAGGTAGGAGGGAGGGAGAGAATATTTTTAAAGAAGGTAAGTTTGTCAACATATATTTATATTAAAATGTATTAAAAAATTATACAACTATAATTTGTTAAAATGTACAATTGCAAACCAGGTCTGAAGACGGCAATAAGGTGTAGCCCAGAGAGTATACTAATGGTGTAGCCGAAACATCAGCTCATCAACAACTACAATGTAATCACAAAATACTAGAATAAATTACATCTCAAAGACTAAAATTTAAAGTGGAACTGTTTGTGTTAATTAAAGAATAAATAACAAAAATAATGAAAAAAATTTGAAGTATAAAAAGAGAGAGGCGTGTGCATGTGTTCCAAATATGAATTACTTTGTAAAGAAATGTATATGAAATATAAATTGGGTTAAAAATTATCTCACATAATCATAGAAATTTATCTGTAGTCTCATTCACATATAATTCTAACAAACTTCTGGAATTCTTTCAAAATTCCAAATATTTGTGTCACCCACTACAAAAATTTAAAGAAAAGACACATTAAATGTAAAGCTACAAATCGCTAATGTTTTTCTTGAAGACAGAACACAGAGTATAGTCTATTAAACAAAATGTTTTATAGTGAATAGCATTAATACACACAAGCCACATCTAGGTCACAATTTTGCACTAATTTTATGTACATAATTTACACTTTTCATACATACTGTAAACAAATTTAGGCTATTTATAAATGTTGTATAATTAGGTTTTGAATATTATCTCAATTCTTGACATTCGTAACTACTACAGCAGATACATATCAATCAAGGATATTATATCTTTTACTATTTACCAATTGACTTGAAACCCCCTTTCAGAAATTACTCAATTTCTAGAAACAAAACACTGACAGCAAAATGTAATGTAATCCATTAAATAGTATATATAAGTTAAGACCAGCTCAATACACACATGTAAGAAAGTAATGCATCACAGGGAATTCAAGTGGCCCTGAGCAATCAATGACTGAAAAGGCAGCAAAGGAATTTCAGAATTTATTGCCTCAAGAATTATTTTGATGCAGCAGCACCTCCTTTGGCATCGCACATCAGATTCACAGTAAAGGCAGTGAAGTAACATTATAATACACATGTAAGACATGTGCAGACAAGCCAGGTAACCATTACTATGCAACTGGAATAAGAATAATGCTGAACCATTCACTTTCACTGTCCAGACATGTATTATACAATTAAAAGAGGGTAACACAATACATCAATTCATGTAAAGTTGATTCCTAAATTAGAAGATAAATAAAAATGGCGATGCATGGCACAGACAAATTGTGCAATAACAAATTACAAGAATATATAAATTTATATCAGTGCTCAGCTACTTGGTAGTTAAAGAGATTAGATCCTATGATTGAAATAATTCTTTTGTAAATGGAAGACAGGTGATATACCTCCATAAATAGGAATTTATGACATAATTAAAATCATCAATGTACAATTCAAGATTAAATGCATTGTATTGCACTTATTAATGTTTATTGGTTGAAAAACAGTTATATTTTATACTACAGATAGATACTTCAAATGTGAACTCCCTGTAAACTAATACAATACAAATCGCCAGTTTATATCTTTCAGTGAGTTTAGCTGTTCACTGCAATAATTACCACATTATGCCTATAATACACACTTTCCGAACACATCAGTGAGCAAATAAAAAATCGTGGTTCTATAAGAAAACCATAAGATTTCTATTTGCAGTTTTTATATTTAAAAAATTCTAGATTACAAACATTCACACACAACATACAAACTAAATCTCACATACAACAATTCTTACATTCAAGTCCAAAATCTCATTACGGCAGCTAAGTCATTTCCAAAGCATTTGGCATAGTATACATTCATTCAGGCAAACTACTAACCAAAAACTGAATATAAATATATACATCACTGGCTGAATAGTAAAGTAGAAAATTATTATACAGTAATTGTACCAAAAGCACTGCTTGTCATCTCACTTAAGAGAGCAAGATCAGGACCTATGTACAATACATGGCATTACTGGTATGTAGTGTTTCAAGCAAAATACATTTTTCTTACAGGATACAAAAAGTATTTTACATTAGTTAGAAAATAATTTTAAGCATGTAGATCAGTAACATCAATCCTCTATTGCCCTGAAGAAAATGCTAAGTAAAACTTACTGTCATTCTAAACCCATGTTTCTATTTTAAAGCTGCTACATAACTTAAAACAAAATCCTGAGAAATTATATTTTTACATTACAGGAAGATCGGCAGACTAGCATTTAATTTCATATTTCTGGTTTGGTTAAAACAGTATATACAGGTATCATATGTGCAGAAATTTGCACAAGCGTATCCATTACTCAATATAAATATGCACACACCACATATTGGATATACACATTATTGAAATTTCCACTTAATACCACACAAGTCTAGTAAGCAATAATAAAAAGGAGGCCATGATTTTGAAGACAGCTTAAAAATAATGTAATAGTAAAAACACAAAACAATAATTATATTTCATAAAATAATTCTGTAATTTTGTGAAAATTATCTTTCAAATCTTTTTAGAAAAAATTAGAAAATGGAAAAAGCAAATGATTATTCACGATAATGGACAAAACCTCATTCCACAATCAGTGCGAGTAACATTTGCATAATACATCAAAATAAAACTATAAGCAATTGATGCCGAATATTTGCTCTTTTTAACCATACATTAAATTGTATCAACTGATATGCATATCACAATTTTGTCATTGGTGTTTTGCAAAAATGAGCTGTATTATAATACATAAATGCAAGTATCAGACCTCAAGATTAAAATACCTTGAATTGGCAAGATAGATCATTACAATAAACATAAATAATTAAAAACTTATTCAATATTTTACAATGAAACTCTAAAATAAAGTTAAAACCAGGAGTAAAAGTAGAAGACAAAATTAAAGGCGGAAAAAAAGGAGAAAGATCATGTAAAACTTACATCAGAGTTTTAAGTTTAGGTCATTGCTGAGGGAGAGAGAAAAAGACTGAATGGAAAATTGTAAACATGTACCGTAACCCTTGACAAAACGAAGTCAAAACAGTAAATTCTGTGCATTTGCATACACAAATGTGTTTCGTATGTACTCAAATACTACAACGACTCAGTTGGTATGAAGAATAAATAAATGTTGAAAATTAATTTTCATTTAAATAATTTAAATAACAGATTATATCAATAAACCTGATCAGCCATTACTTTAAAGTTCTAAATAAAAAATATTAGACAATAATCAATAAATATATTGTCAAATTTTGCAGAAAATGGGATAAGAATAGTATTGATAGTATTGCCTGGAATACTGAAGGAAAGCAGAGGCCAAAAATTGATATGTAACTGGAAATCTTTAACCATTCATGGAAAATCTAATTTAAGTCAACTGCAAGACAGCAATATTACGATTAATTTAAAATTGGAATGACATTGCTCGTAGATTTAGAACAAGTTATTAAAATCCAGAAGAAAGGCTTCAATGTAAATCACCAGAGAGAAAAGGAATTTATCCTGATGAGCAAAACACATCAGACTGACACTAAAAGGAGTCAGCAATTTTTTTTTCTTTTCTTTTAATTTTCCAGTTTCTAAATGGTATGGCCATAACAGTGAAGATTTGGTGGGCAACTTCCAACTACACTTCATGTCTATATAATGTTATCCATTTGAACAGCAGGTCAAACATATTAATTACATGAAGGCTTGGTTCAATCCCACACAGGTTGGATGCTTCAGGCAATGAATATTGCAAGGGAACCTCTGAAGAATGAGGGGGTCCCCAACTTTTGTTAAGATTGGATTCCAGTCATGCAATCTAGATTCTTTGACATTTTCACCTCCATACAACAAATAATACAGCAATGTTTAATGAAAAACAAATTGGCTACTTCGAGAGATAACAGGCTCTTAGACAGTCATATATCACAGCACTGGCAACTCCGCAAATTTTTAATTTTACTTAGGAGTTAGGACATCTGCGGATTACTGAAGGATAAATAACATTGTGTACAATCTCCAGTATATCATAAAATATGTTGTGATTCCCAGAGACAGTCATTAATTTAGAATTCAGATGAACATTCTACACAAGCAGGAATCTGGACACCCCACTAAATCAAAGGCTAAAAACAACGGAATAGACTTGAAGAGTCATCGAACACTTACTAAAACCATCTAGCATTAGTTCAAGAAAAGGTAAAATGAGACTTAAGCATCATGAAGAGTGTGATTGATACATATGAACAACAATTTACTCTGGCCGAGTGTTTTCACAAACAACAATAAATTTCCATAAAATAGAATAGAAACCAAAGGAGGAAAACAAATTACTAGAAATAGAATATAATGAAACGAAAAGTACAAATGAAGAGATGATTTAAAACCCTTGGGAATAAAATTTTTTTCAATTTCATTACAGATTATAA
Organism: Teleogryllus occipitalis; assembly: GCA_011170035.1. Classification (NCBI taxonomy): domain Eukaryota; kingdom Metazoa; phylum Arthropoda; class Insecta; order Orthoptera; family Gryllidae; genus Teleogryllus; species Teleogryllus occipitalis. The sequence goes on from BLKR01000229.1 coordinate 65,996, forward strand.
ATAATAAAATGAATCCAGCAATTAAATATTATGTTGCTGATAAATAGCTTGATATAAAAAATATTAAAATGTTAAGATAAAAGAAAGAAATTAAGAAGAAAACGCTTCCTTTGCTGACCCTTTTTAACATTCAAAGCAGGATTCATTGTACTCAACGAATTCTCATCTCTTTAAAAATAACGATTTAAAATCAACTCTTTCTCACAACTGTACTAAATGTTTGTTTTCATTACTGAACAGTAATGAAATTTACCCATTACTGCATTTAAAAGCATAAGTAAAAATGAAATAAGTACAACAGTATGTAAATGATAAGTTGTTTGTTTTCATTTTTATCTCTATATTGATGACTCTCAAAGAATAAAACAAATAACACATATTGACTGGACCTCTCCTCTAATATCTTTTTCTCATTTCATGGGTATAAAATGAACAAACAGAATAAACATGATCAAACAAATAACATGGAAAAATTATAAATTGTCTTCCACATCAGGCTTAATTGAGGTACTTCTTCAAATACCTGAAGTCTGAAACAACTAACCTGGAGGAGAGGATGCTAAAAATATTCAAATTTCTGTCATTAGTGAACCAGTTATATGAGAAAGAATAAACAATTATCAAAATCATTTCGCTGTTGAGCCAACAAAACAGTACAAACTCCACTTTTTGTAATTTTTTTCCAATAAAATATATGTCAAGGATATTGAAGAAATTTTTCCAGTAAGTGAAGCCGTTCTGTCTTCAATCCAACAAAATCTTTGAGAATCACCAATAAATTAACAAAAACCTACAATGCCTTTTTTACCTCAAAGAAAATTATACCAGCTACACAATTCTATACTCTATTCAGACAAAAAATATGTAATTGTCTCTCTCTACTGCAGAATACATAACCACACATTCTACTTTAACCTGGATCATACTATCACAGTTGTTAAAACTGACCATGCTATTTAATTTTATGGCATCATAGACTTCAACTGCGTTTTCAAGGCATATAGAAATATTTCATAGAAACTAGACACAGCAATCTTGTTATACTAGAACTGCCAATATTGGAAGAAATAACAATAATAAAGCTGTGTGTGCAACCCAATATTATTTAAGCAGTTCAAGTGCTCGGGCTGGATGGCTCAGTCTGAAGACACAGCTTTGTCACAGCCTAGGCACTCAAGCAATTGTCAAGTGGAGGGTAAGTCCTTGTTCAGATGAGTCTCAATGTCTACACGGCAAATTGGACAGCGTTTGTTTGTGGCCAGCCACTGGTCAACACACTCGATGTGGAAGAGATGCATACAAGGCAGGCGCCTGCACAAAAAACAAACAAAAACCATATTAATATTATAAATATGAAAACAATTTTTTGGTACTTAGAAGCCACAAAACATGAATTCTGACTACATTATATATTCAAGAAAGTAATTTTTACTTTATATAGGTAAAATCCATTTTCGATACCAAATGTTGTTTTTCTGTTGAAATAAAAATTTTAAAATCCAGCACTTTTCACTGCCACATTACAATACTTTCTTGACACTAAGTAGTACAAGCTTACAGTATAGTAAAAAACACAAGAAAGTCAAAATTCAAGTTATTTATGGTATACAATCAGAATTTTAATCCTTAACTGGTACAATAAATTTTTCTCAACAAATGGAAATACACGTTTTGGGGTCGCCAGATAACAAAGTGTTTTTTTCAAAACGTCCGTCCATATGTGAACACCATTAGCGCCTAAACCATATATAGGATTTTTTTCCAAAATGGATATTCTCTGGGTGATCTGGCCTGACTTGAGACACTGCGATTTTGAAAAACTTTCTTTAAAATTTGGGGGTACTTTACATGAAGCCCCAGGGACATTTCCAAATTTTTCTCTAAAATGGCTCCAAATTTTTTCTTAATTTTTTTTTTTTTAAGTATTCTTTAAAAAAAAAATTAAGAAAAAATTTGGAGCCATTTTTGAGAAAATACATTTATGAAGATGGCATAGGTCCAATTTTCACTGTTAACTCTGAATTTTCAAAAATTTCACTAGTTTGAATTTTATCCGGTGTCTTCCTACAACTACAAAATTCAAGATAGAAATTTTTCCTTTCAGTAAAATTTTTTTTCTCCATACTTAAATCTTTCATTAAGGTCATGTACATTTGTTTGAAAATTTTAGTACTTTTCATGCAATATTGCGTGCAATATTTATTTATTTATTTATAAATGCACTCTCATCCATGTACATAAACTATGTGATACATAAAGTATTAACACAGGAATAGAATATCTATTAGCAGAATAACAGAAAAATATAATTTCAGTAACAAGAGCTAATAGTACATTAACCAAAGATATAAGTCTTTCATATGGCTTCACAAATAATTTTGAATTACTATGCTCCCATATATTGAGATTATAATCATTTGCTAGCTTACACATACGCGAAAGTGGATTGTTTGATGTATAAGACGATGAGTAGATCAGAATCGAAAAAACAGTATTTCGCCTCAATGCAGAAGGAACTCTAAACCTCAATTGTTCAAGTAAAATTGGGCAGTGAATATTACCATTAGCTTGTTTATGTAAGTAAATGAGATCATTCAATTCTCTTTGAAAGGACAATGAAGGTACATCGAGAACTGTTGAGATAGTACGATAATCATGATCTACATATGGATCAGGTAGATTTAACCGAGTTGCCGTTATTGTAAAACACTTATGTTGGACGGATTCCAACTTATGAGTATGAACTTCAAAGAGAGGAGACCACACTCCTGAGGAAAACATCAAAATAGGTTTGACCAACATCAAATATAACCTTTTCAAAGTGTGTGTGTTGTTAAATTCATTACACGTTCAAACAAAAATTGTTGTCCATAAATAGTTGTCACATAAAGGTCCCGTATATTTTTTCAAAAACTTCAGTAGTTTTCATGCAATAGACTGTAAATTTTGCAATTTTAAAAAATAATAGAAACAAAGATTTTCTAAAAAACCATCTCCAAAATTTTTGGTAGGGATAGTGCTAAACCTACTCTACAATATGACATAAACACCATTTTGCTGTGTTCTTTTGTGTTTTTAAAAATTACAAAAATGTAATTTTTTGACATGTCCCCCACATTGTAAATATTTACACTAGCGGCGATTTGTTCACATTATTATATTTAAGAGTATATGCGTTTCAAATAATGTCATATAAAGTTTCTTGAAAACTAAACCGTCTCTGTGCAAATAAACTCAAAATTCTGCATTTTCAGAAACGCTATGGTTCTCAATTTTCTCTTCATGCATTTTAAATGGATAGTCCCTATTTGCACTGTTTAATATGATGTTAAGTTTGTTTTGGAGTATTCTTCTGTTTTTTAAAAAATTACACAAATGTAATAATTTTGAAATATTTCTCACGTAGTTAATATGCACGTTTCCAGCGATTTGTAAACACTTGCTTCAAATTGCGCATTTACAGTAATGTTTTAATGTCATTTTCTTCAAAACAGCTCTCAATTGTTCAATGAAAATTGCCATGTATGACAAGGTTTTACTCTTCTTTAATATTCTTAAAGTAATATATTTTGGTTCTACTATTAGGGAACTGAAAAACTTGAGAAAATGCCAAAAAAAAAGTGCGGGGGGTGGGTGTAATAGATGGCAGCTGGCAAGAGCATGTGGCAAGTCCAAATAGCTTGCTCAGACCAAGAAAAATAGGAAACTACTATGAGAAAGTCTGCGCCATTCAGTAGCACTGCTAGTATTATCTGGATCAATATTGCCATCATTAGTCACTACAATTTAAAACATATCTCCCAAGATAATTCAATTTCTCGAAATTTCAATTTCCAGAAACAAACGATTCTGACAGATGGGCTTCATCACAAAGTACTACAATATCAGTTATCGGATTCTGTCAAAATATAATTTCAAGAGATTCTTTGAATTCACGCACACTCCTGACTTATCAATCAGAGAAGACTATTAGAGCTCCTGACATGCAAGGTTGTCAATTAGAGGCTCTGATATGCCATTCAACTTAAAAGATAGGTGGGACAGATGAAAAGATAATGAACATTTCATGAAAGAAAACAATTGCAAGGGTCTTGTAGACCCCCATCATACCTGTTAAGGGTTGAAGTATTTTCCAACATTGTGCAACACAACCCTAATTATAACAAAAAACTTACACGCTGATTAATTCCATTTTATGACAGTATCTCTTCAGATTTAATGTATCACACACGTTATTACTACAAAAGGTGTCTCTGAGCAAATGTACACAGGCCAAAATGACCTGAGGAGGAGGTCACGTACAGTCTGTCAAGAGTTCTGGTGCAACTCCTTTCCAATAGCATGTATCCTGACAGGTTTTCCAATTTCTCAATCATGCACTCCATGATGAGATTAAAAAGGAGTGTGAACAAGGGGAACCCCTGTTTAACTCCCCTACAAATTGTCACTTCAGTGCCTTTTGAGCGGTGCTGAATGAAGGTGGAAATGTTGGCGTCCATTACCAAATTGGTAAAGGCATCAGGGATCCCTTTCCAGAATAGAGCCCACTGAATCGCCACGTGAGGTAGTGTCGAATGCTTTGGATATACCTAGCACAGGGCCGACACCACCCTCTGCTTTTTTCATGTCAGACTGCTTCGTGAAGGGTTTGAATGTTAGTGAAACAGCCAGGTTCAGGGACCCAATCCACTCTTTTTGGCATGGATTGAACTTCACGGAACATTGAACACTGTTGGAGGAAATAACTTACAACATACAGAAACAAGATTTATCCACTTTTTGATTACCAGAGTCTAGCAACAGGAGTTTATCTTGTCAAAAATTCGCCATTTTTCTTCCCGCAGCATTACAATTCTTTCTCTATACTGTGTAAGCAGTAGATGACGAAGTAAAATGTTTTAACAAAACCCCCAAAAATCAATAACAAATAGAAAAGAATATGAATTAAGTTAAAATCGCATACCTTACATCCTCATTGTCTTCAAATTCTGACAGACAAATCGTACACTTCTCTGTGGTATCTTCAGAATCATCAGTACTTCGTTTCATCTGTGAAGACAAAATAATTACTATCTTGCATTTTCTGATTACCTGAATTCATTTAGATTTACAAAATAATAATTATTGTTAAAATTGTCTCAGTTATCAAAATTATGAAAGACAAGAGGGGTTTTTAGCCAACACAATAACTTACCTGCTTATATTTGTGTGGGAACGTGTATCTCTCAATGGTATCTTGGCTGGCTCCACGATTCATTTGAGCCAGTCGACGTTGTTCTACCACTCGCATGTAATCTTCAAGGCGAGCTGTCATGTGACGTGCAAGGAAAGGGAATGGCATGAGCTCAGCAGGGAGAACTGCAGGGGGGAAAACTAATTCTTGGGGACGTTGACCTCCAGGAGCCTGATGAAAAGTAAACATTTATTTTAATACATGAGAATAAAGTAATAAGAAAGAAAAATGCATTTTAAGCTCTTGCAACTATTCATATATCTATATAAATTCCACTTTCCTTCATCAAAATACAACACCTATCATAACCTCAGACAAAATTTGCTAGTACAAATAACAAAATTGAAACTTTTAAAACACTAATGAAATTTAAAATAACAAATAGAAATGTACTTTTTCCAGCACTTCCTACAAGTCATTAAAAAATAATTTCACCAACATGCAAGGTTTTATACTTCTATCTTGTAGCTTTTGAGCCAATTATTCTTTTTCTGCATTATCAAAGACAACCTGAGCGCAAAAACATTTCTAATATCATAGTAAAAGAAGTAAATTATTTTTTTTTGTTTGAAGAAAAAAAAATCCTTTTGGACTTAGTGAGTGTAAACATCAACTTCTTACCATCGGAACTGTTGGGGCGATACTAATATGAAGATGATGCATTCGGTGTCCAGGTTGATGATAATGATAAAGGTGATGGTGGACATGCTGATGTGTACTGTCCCTATGCAAATCAGAATTCATTATTAATAAAATCAACCAAACATAAATTCAGTGCAATGAAATAAAACTGCATTATTACTTACATGCCCATAGTAGGTGGTGAACTAACCACTATCTCAGTCTGTATATCAGGAACAATAGAACTATGAGGAGGAACAGAGGACAGAAGATCAACATCAGACTGGCCAGGAACCTGAAACACATTTCATTAATTTATTTCCTATGTTAATGGAAGTTATTCATGGTTCAGCTTAAATTTACTGACTACACTGCAACTGTTCTTTTTGCACTATTTTAGAACTTCTTTCATTAACTTATTAATTAAACCTTTAAAACAGAAATGCCCTCCATCGCTTTACAGTTTCAGACACTTATAATATATATTTGACCCCAGCGAATAAGCTGATAAGTCTTTAATTAATTTAAACATTTTTCGATCTCCTGTAAAACTAAGTGTTTATGACTAATCACCTTATTCACCGGGATCAAAGATATAACAATTTCTTCATTCAATTATTTTTCTTCTACAAATAAATTTTATGTATGAATTGTATGAATGACCTTCATACAATACGAATGTTTGTCTGGTTCAGTCTCCTCTATGTATGAATGACCAAAATTGGTTTTTTTATATTCTATACATCACTAGAGTGCATTGCAAGGAGGGTTGGTACGTTTCTCTCTCAGGGACTGCCTCACACAGAGAAGTTTAAGTCACTCTGACACTTTCCTACCACTGTTTACTTTTCAACCATGTGAAATGCTGATGTCCTTGAAGTTCCATTAGAACTTCCCTAGCTCATATTTTCATTCAACTGTTGCTATTTGCCTTTTAATGATCAAGTTGCTCGAAGTTTTCTTTACGACAGCATTCAGTTATCATTGGATTTGCTCATAGTTACCGCTGCCGACAAAAGCTTAGCTCAGCTTGACCAGTGGGCTCTGCACAGAGCAATGCCAATTGACTATTATTGTATTGCGCACTATTGCGTATTGACTTGTATTGCACACCCTGCGTGACTTACTCTAGGCATACTCGTAGTAGTCAAAGAGTTGAACTTTGCATTTTACAATAACTACTACCTTAAAAGTTTCAACAACATTTTATTTAATGGAAAGTTTAGATGGCTTTCTGCATTTTGAGAATTAAGAAGTTGCCACAAAAAAGTGAACCACAACGAAAAAGTTAAAATGGCTGCAAGCCAGTAACAAGTTTTATAGTGTCAAACAACGGTCCAACCTCAGACATTCTCTCAGCATTACCCATTTATCTGGACATCAAGATGTCTTACCATTGCTGGCTGAGGCATCATAGCAGAGGGGCCAGGCGTAGGCACTACTTCAGGTCGACTGTACACAGTTGGTTGCTGAGGTGTGGGTAGTGGTGGTTGGTGGTGGTTATGAGAATGGGAATGTGAGTGGGAATGGGAGTGAGAGTGGGAATGAGAGTGGGAGTGGGAGTGAGAGTGATGGTGCTGATGAGGATGAGAATGGGAGTGATTGTGGGTGTGAAGTGGTCCATATGACTGAGGCATCGGGCGCTGATAAACATCAAGGAACATGTTGTCCCGTGGTCTACTGCAAAAACCGACAATTAAAAATAGCATTAATACTTTGTATGTAAGTACCTGATTCAAGTTTGCTCTTTTGACTTCCTTAAACTGCCCAGAGCATTAAAACATCAAAAGTTTGTTGGGAGGAACATTGGAATTCCATTTTTTTGTTAAAAATGCACAACTTACCTGTGCATATGTATTGAATGTTGTCGTCGCTGCATTTCCTGCATACGCTGCTGGGCATGCCACAACCTTTCATGCACTGGGTAGATACGAGGAGGATGGGCAGTTGGAGGTAGTGATGGGAAATAAGGGAACCCGCCTCCATTGTGTATTTGAGACGGTTGTCCATACGGAAAGGGTGACAGCCTCTGAAGAGAAGAATCTGAAAATAAATAAAAATAGGCTATGATGTTACCTAGAACCACAAGATATTTTAAATCACTTTTGTTCTAACTAGGCCTAAACGTATTATCGTAAGGTTATCAAAATAGAGAAAAACTTGTGGAGTAGTATTATACATCATAAGGTACAATGTCAATTTTTCAAATTTATAGAATATCGGGTTCATTTAACACTTCACTCTGCTACAGAAACTGTATTAATACACTATAGCAAAAACACAAAACACCAGTGAGGGGAGTGTTAAGCAGATCTCCCAAGACAACCCCACTGGAAAACTAGTAATTTTACGCACCTCAATAATGCCACTGTGGACTACGTCATTAGAAATTCTGGGGAAATTGAGGTAATTCATTAAACAAAATAAATTAAAAGAAATTGTCCATTGATTATATAAAACTTACATTTTTATCTTCACAAGATCTTCTGAGACAAAATTTCTTTTAACCCCAACAATATCAGGAAAAAGTATTAACTGGGCACATAAAACTTATATTTACATGAAAAAAAATATGGCCTAATATTAATAATCTCGCATAAGTAGAAAAAAATTACCTAAGAAACTAAATCATATACAAAAAAACCTACTGTTATCAGGCATCTTCTCACTAAATGGAGGTAAAGTATACCAGCACAATACTTTTTGGAACAAATGAATAAAATATTTTATTCATGACTGAAACAATTTAGCTTCTGAAGTAATGCTAGAGGTCTTAGTAAATAATTTTCATGAGTGAATAATTGACATATTTCCCCGAACTTAAGTAGAGTTCCCCCCCCCCCCCCTAAATTAACTATCAAGAAATAGTCATCTTGTATTAACAGATTAAAGCAAGAAGGTTGTGGTCAGTTTTCCCCCCTTTCTTTTCAGATATAGCAATTAGCTGCAAACGCAATTAATAAACATGCATATCTGCAATCCCTAATTACATTCACAGATGAATTCTAGGTACCCACTATGTTTTCCTAGGCGATTCACATCAAGCTTTTTGATCAGGCTGGAAAAGAAAATCTTGAACAAGTGTCATTGTAGTAAGCGAAAAGAAATTGTCAACAAAGAAAAATTACTGCAGAGATTTTGTTTCACTATGCTCCAATCAACAACTTGCGATAAGTCAATTCAATGCCTGAACTCAGTTCAACATCTTAATTTGTTTTTGCAGAGATCAAAATGAAAAAAATCAATTGATTCCATTCTACATCTAACCATAGATGGAATGATTCAATAAAATTTTCATAGCAACAACAAACCCTAACATTGGATATTTTCTTGTACTCTACGGAGATGTCAAAGTTTGCAGCTCATATCTCCATCATGCAAATATTAAACGAGGCAAATTTCAAGTTAACAATTGTAAAAAAAGCACAAGCTGCGAACAAGAGTACCAGGAAATACAGTAATACAGAAGTAGAAATACAGTAATCCAGTAATACAGAAGGGGACATTCTTAGATGGCATCAGATTGAAAATCAAGAACCGACTTTCAACATGCACCACTTTCAGAGGGGTCTAAAAACCCAGAGGAAAACTAGAAAGAAACAATATCACGTGTCAAAATGAAGATGGTAGAGGCAAAAATGATTATGCTAATAATTAAGACTAAAAAGAGTGTAGGCAAAAAGATGTAACCTCATCAAGGCAATTTCCTAGTCAATAACACAATTAGTGATTCTACTTCGATTCAAAAGTGACAATTAGATGAAAAAGAAAAATATCCACAATACCACTCTTCAAAATTAAGGGATAATTTTATATCGACAAAAGTTTCTCTCCTGAGAACCAAATATTCTATTCACAAGGAGTAAAGAAAAGCAAGAGAATATAAAGGAAATGTCTAGATGTGTGCATGTTCAAATAGAACTGTTAGATTAAAAGGTTTTCAAGGAGATGAAAACAAATTGACATATTTCAATACACTTAATTTGTATTACCAGCTTTATGAAACTTTAAATCTCTCACATTTCAGTAATTTCTTACTAAGTGACACACTCACCTAAATAATAAGGATGAGTCCCACTAGTTGTGCATGATCGAGATGGCTGAGGATTAGGGTGAGTGTGGCGCCATATTGGATTATGGTTGATGCATGCTGGATGCACGCAATTTCCATACACATTACACGGATGCTCGTTTGCTTCATGGTTGGGGACCTCCTGCACTTCTCCACTATTGCACTGGTAACGGCAGGACGGGAGACGGAAGCGAATCAGAGGGGGAGGAGGAGCAGCTCTTGGAGGGGGACTGTAGGGAATGAAACGGACAGGAGGAGGGGTTGAAGCAGTAATTACAGTTGATGGTGTAGTTCTAGTGGCTGAAGTAGAGTAAGTTGTTCGAGATGAAGATGCAGGAAACATTTCCTCATCAGATTCCTGAGTCAAGTCAACAACAGTGACCGGATGCTGCAAAAATTTAACAACTCACGTGAATAACATTAGTCTAATACGACATAATGAAACTGCTTAAAAAACAAAAAACTAAGAATGACAGGATCAGATAATGAAAATCTTCACTGAAAAACCTTCAGCACATTTATTAACTAGACTGTAACTGTCACCATATACGATCACTAGGGAGCGTACTTTAATGAAATGTCATTTTATTTTATTTTCACTTTAGAACAATGCCGTCTAGTATAGAAATTCATTTTATGTTATGACAAAAGGAAATTACCCATTTTCATACGTCACTATTTTGCATTTTTTTGTTGATTTTGAAATCATTTTTTTAACCTTTTCCCATAATTTTTAATGGTACTTGCTTCAAATAATATTATGAGATGCAACAAATGTTCTTCACAGAATTACTCAGTAGCCTATTCGATTTGCTCGCTCAGAAATTGTTTTGACAACCGCTGTGAGTATGTAATTCTAGTAATGTATATCAGCGCCATTGCCAGTTCGGCACATTTCGGGATAACTAGACAGATTTCCTGGCAAAGAACAGTCCAAACCAAAAGTTTGCAAGTTGAGTTCACTTAAACGAAGTGGAAGAAGTCTCGATTACATCAGTAATGTTTCCAACAGCTTGAGTTGTTCACCCGAACTGGTTTTGATGAGTTTTTTTACGTCATTTTTCTTTGGTTTTAGGGCATTTTTAAAGCATTTTATTGATCATTTTTGGCGATGTTTTAGTTCATCAAAATCCACGCTCTAATGATCACAATACTGCTTTAAAATTATTAAATTTTATTATATTTTCCAGTCCCAAAATGCAGGGTGTCCAGATAGGAAATGTTGAAACTTTGAAAAGAAGCTCGTAAGCCAATTTGAAGCATATTTGTCTAATAAACTCATTGGATATTCTGAATGGCTGAGTCGCAATAAGCACTCAGAAGTTGATTAAAAAAATAAATACTTTCTATGCAAAAATTTGCATTACAGAAACAAACTCTCCAGAAACATGTACAGTAAATTGTGTTTATGTTTCTGCAATGCCAATTTTTGCATAGAAAGTATTTTTCAAACCAACTTTTGAGTGCTTATTGCAGCTCTGCCTTTCAGAATATCCAAGGAGTTTATTAGAAAAATATGCTTAAAAGAGCTTATTTTTGAAGTTTGTACATTTCCTTCCTGGATACCCTTAATACCCCACAAAAAGGCACCCAAAACGGAAACCATGGTTGATTTTGGTTGCAAATTGTTCATCGTAGCTGAAAGAAGCAATAAAAAGCATAAAAAGATAAAACATCCTACCTGACCTTTTAAAAGGTAAAAAAAAATATTTCTATTGCACAAATATTTAACTATTAGCATAATGCAACAACTGGCAATTTTTGGCATTTTTCCCCCACAAAAGTACCTACTTATGTGTAAGCACACGCTATAGAGAAATACACTTTTCCTACAATTTTGGGAATTTGCTTCTTTCCAAAAAGATGTGTATGTGAAATCATTAAAAATTCAAAGTACAAAAATAATTATTTCATTCATTATTATAGTATCTTTTGATGTGACCTAGTTTGATACTGTCTTATATACTTACTTCATTAGTGGCCTGAGGAGACTGTTTGTATTGACTGTTATTGGTATTGCTAGTTACACCACCAATAACCTCTATTCCACTGTCATCATCAGTGTCATCACTATCACTACTTGAAGAGAGCCAATCCAGTTGCAAATCAGGGGCTGAAGGGCCATCTTCAGAATGATCACAATGAGAATTCCTCTGGATGCCAGATGGGCCTGAAGGAAAATACAAACTATTATTATTCTAACTGCAGATATGAAACATGAAAATAAGAATTAATTTGCAATGTCATACATTATTTGTTATTTTGATCCTTAACACAAAGCAATATTTGAATTATGTGTGTAGTACTTCTGAACATAAATAAATGTATCACCCAGACCTAACATTTTGACTTTCCATTTTCAATTGTGAACAATAATAGCTTTGCATTAAATCAATTAGCAGAGAACTGAAATTACCATTAATTGATTAATTGAACTATACACAAATTTCAAAAGAGCCCCAGTTGAACACAAGAAACCTCTCTTCAATAAATGTAATTTCTCCTTAGTTCTGAATAGCCTGGATGATCTATAAACGGCTACTGATTACTGTATAACTAAAATGGCACAGTTTTCAATTTTAGAATACATTGAGCATCAATAACTTTAAATAAATATATATATATATATATATATATATATATATATATATATAGAGAGAGAGAGAGAGAAAAGATGTTCTCAAAATTTTAAATCACAAATTTGATTCAAATTGTTCACTTGTCATTATTACAGCAAGCTACCAACATCTTCTTCCCTTGAACTAATAAAATTTAATTTATATTGAAACAGAGAATAAGTATATGAGAAAATTTTGAAATTTAAAAATTGGAAAAACTATTCCTACGTTCAACAAACAAGCCAATGTAAAACATAGCCCCTTTATTAAATATCCTATCCCCTTCTCAACACTAATCCTTTCCTAAGAAATTAACACATTCACTGCCAAGTGCCTTCTCACTATACTATGCCTTGGTACCATACAAGTTTTTTGCATACATTTCCGAGCCAATGGTAATTGACACTTCTACACATGCTAGAACATTGAAACTTGTACCAATATTTATATAATATTATATAGAATTAAATTTATTTACAAAAATGTAAGAATCCATATGGAATCACGGGAATGCAGCTGTTAACACTATAGAGACAAAGCCAATGCATGTGACCATATGGCCTTATAGTCGGTGTAATATTTTATTTATTTATATATATACATAAATAAAACATCCACAACAACAACCCCAACCAACCAAACACACAAACTCCCTACAAGACTGTATGGTCTCACATGGCAGCCAACATGTTAAGTTTCCAAAGCACAATACGGGTCTCATTGGGGTGCATATTTAGAAGTCATACTTTTTACCACATTGCTTAGGTAAGTGTGTAGTTTTATTTTATTTAACTGTTATTTCATTTTAGCCATATCCAAATTTATATTCATTCTTCTGTATAAACCTTTTTTCGTATATTTTTCTTAACATATCCAATAGGGAGCACTAATGATTAGGTAATGGTCTCAAAACTTTTATGCGGGAATATAAGTTCTGTATTGAGTATAAATACATTTTTATTGTGGAATATTACTTCTTTTTACCTATCCACATGGATTTCCAAAAGATTTCTGCGGTAACCTCAGTTTATTTAATTTAAAGTAAATCCAGTTTTACACGTAACACAAAAACACATCTTTTTAGACAGACACTACTAAAAACGGCTCTTTCCAGGCATGCATGGCGTACTAAATTTCAATTTTTAGCACTCTTACTGAAAGAGAGATGATTCTCTTTCTGATAAATTTGTGAATGCAACAAAGGAAACAAAAACTTTCATAAGAGCAGAAGGACCAAAAAGGTCAAAGAGGACAGAAAGGCTGTCTAAAAATTAGTGTATGACAAACGTGGTAAGAGTGCTTTTATTTTGCTTAGATTACACCTCTGCGTATTGGTCTTGCGTCACAACCTTTCCTACGTGCAAAATAAAAGGTAACTTTTACCATTTCTATCATGAATAACTATTTCCGTGCATTGAATTTCCTATAAATCACAGTCTCACAATTGTCACAAAATAACTTTTCCGTGCACTTTCCAATAAACCAGTCTCACAATTGGCATATTTTATTTGAAGTACTTCTTTTACTCGTTTTTGTTTACACCCAATGGGGACATACTATTTTACTTGACAGACATCTGAAAGAAAATTAAACCCATTTCATACAACACTTCTCAGTTCTTCCTCAGGTTTTCAATATCCTCAGGTTCTCATTTCTTTTGATTTTACAGGCTTTACTCCACATACAGTATACACAAACTAGTTGGAAGATCAAGGACAATAATGACTGGTATGTATGTTAAGTTTAGAAACAAGCTTAGTAGAATACTCCCTGGCTTTCATAAATATCTACTACTTTGCATCATGATGTGTGGTTCCTTTATCTAAATGATTTTATGAAATTCAACAGCTTTTCCTTAATTTGCAGGTTTTATTCAAGGATCCAGAAAAAGTAGGCAGTGTCATTTAGGCCACAAATCAAGGAATTTGTTGCTGTAAGTCAACAGAACATTTGGATTCTTCACATGACTGGCGAGAAATATCAACTCTATAAAAGCCTTCAAAATATAGCGTTTTACTATTGCTAGATCTCAACTGGAATACGCATCTGTCATATTTTCACCAAGTCAAAAAGGTCTTCAGAAGGCCTTGGAACCATGTCAGCAATAATTTGCAAAATACCTTCACTTTAGAGTAACAGAATTCATCCTCAGCATGGTATATAAAATGAATATTTGTTAGCAAAGTTTTTGTTCCAATGTTTAGCCAATAGGAGATAATTATGAATTTTATAGTTTTTTCCATGTTTAAAGAATATTGCAGTGCCCTTTTATTCATTGTCTGGTTCCAAGATATCCATCAAGATTATAAGCCTTTTTTTATAATGCAACATCCAATGATAAATTTCAATTAAATAGTATTTTGCACAAATTTGTGGATGTAAATGATTTTGTATCAAGTATAGAATCCGATATTGAAGTTTCAACAGATTCAATAACTATGTAATGTAGTGCATCTGCTAAATTTGTAAATTTAAAGAGCTGAATAACTCCTTTTTTTATAACCACTACTGCTTATTTTTTGAAGATTGCTCATACAAGCCTTCAATGATTCTATCCCATCAGCTTTGATCTTGTATAAGTGGAAGGAATGAACTGATATTTCTGTAGAAGGTATTTGAAATACTAGTATACATGTTGAAAGATTTCAATGTTAAAATACATGAAACAGAAGCTATATGATGTGTAGAGACTAAAATGATGCCTCCTAAGGATCTTAAACAAATTTGATTATTTTTTCACAAAAGGTGGAAAAAGGAAACTATTTTTCACCAAAACTTCAATGTTTAACACTCTATATAATAATAAAAATAAATCATGAAATCTCTAACCTCCATCTATAAAACAATAAAGTTACTAGGATACAACAAGCACCAAGAGTCTAAATGTCACTGGTATTTTAATATTAATAGAATCTCAAAAGAAGGCAACCTAATAAATGAATTGCAATATGAAAATGGATAAAAATCATGATCAAGATTTTGTTGATGTACGAGGATTTACACATTCGCTCTTTACGAAGAAGTAATGGCCCTGTGCAAAAGCATGGCAAGAAAATTTGAAATCTTCAGTTGAGTATGGCGAAAGACAATAAGATACAAATTCATAGTGCAAAATTTTCAGTGCTCTAAAAAGCAAGAAGATGACCTAAGTGTGGGAGGAAGTCCAGAAAGAATCAATAATACATGTAAAAATGACAATGACAGAAATAAAATCCACGATTATGTTTATAAGAAGGAAGAAAATAGTGACACAGGCAAATAGATTATATTGTCAATAAGAAAATGTATTAGTCAATAGGACAACATGCTATCAATTGGGAGTACAGATTAATTAGTAATGAAAAATTCTCAAGAGGCCTCTTCAATATTAGGGAATCATCTTGTAGATGGGCAAATACAGTAATTACTTTTTAGAATAATTATGGAACAAATTTTCAAACTGCAAATATCTACCTTGGGCCATTAAGAAAAGAACAACAATCTGATTGACCATTGTAGAAATCACGACCATTAATAAGTAGTAGGATATGGATCACGGGATCAGTCAATTAATGAACCACATTAGTTTGCCAACGTTTCGGAATATTTAATTCCTTTATCAGGGCTACAAAAAACACAATCACATGGAATAAAGACATGTTGTTCAGACAAGTTGTCTTTATTCCCTGTGATTGTGTTTTTTGTAGCCCTGATGAAGGAATTAAATATCCTGAAACGTTGGCAAACTAATGTGGTTCATTAATTGATCGACCCCGTGATCCATATCCTACAACAATCCAATTCCTAATACTGCATTTTGCTATTTCTCAGACAAGGCTATGATTCAAAAGAGCCAACCCCCCCAACTGATTAAGAGAACAGAGATAGCGAGTATTTTAGATTTATCATCTAAAATACTTTTCAAATCCTACCAGTAATTAGAATAAATTTTTTTTTGCAAACTATATTTTGGGTTACATGTTGAATTCTGTATGTTAATTTAAAAAAGAAGTGATTCCTTAGAAAAGAAAACTGATGAATCCATACAAAATGGAAGACAGATAAGTATAATCTCCAGAAACATACATAAATGAGGTCATAAAAATGTACATTTCTATAAACTCTTTGACTGCTGTGGCTGTGCCTAGAAGGAGTCATGCAGTGTGCATAATACGTCGGCACCACTCTGTGTTGAGCCTGCAGATCTGGCTGAGCTCAGTGCTGTTGCTGCAATAACTTTGAGATTATGGAGCAAATCCAATCAAAACACAATCGCAGACACTCAAACCTTTGTCCCTGATGCGAGAGAGAGACTACCCAACCCTCCTTGATGCTCATAGAAGAAACTGAACCAGACAATAAACATTCATACTGTAGCAAAACACTGAACTCGCAGAAATGCAGGACCAGTAAACCATGACAGCATCAAAACATCAAGTTAGTGTCCTGAACCACTAAAATCATCTGCGGAATCATTTGGCTTTCACAAAAGGCATTATAAGAACCCAAACAACCGTCTGCACAAGCCAAGAGTCTCCTAGAGACAGCCCGAGGGTGCAGTAAAGGCTCAAGTGACCCATTACACAGGATTCCCACATTGCTACAGGTGATAACAGAAATGGTTTCATGTTGAAAGATATCAATATTTGTCAGCCATCCCAATTTCAACTATCTACTATTCTTTTTATGACTGTTCGGTTCATTCTTCCAATATTCCAAAGATTCGATAGAGCCTCAAACACAAATGTTCGTTCCTGCAGAAAAGGGAAAGGGTACAGAAAAAATTAGCAGTTCAAGCTGTGGCAAAACTATTCATATCCTAACAGTCGACCACAGTGCTCTGTCCAGTGGGATGCAACAGCAGAATTGTTTAGTGGCGATTTATTTCCTGGTGTGTTATGTTGTGCCCAAAAGGGCAGATGCAGCAGACACAGATGATATTAGTTCTTGTTTGAGATTGTGCCGTAAGGTACACAGTAATTTATAATAAGTCAATCTTGTAAACAAATTATCAATAAAATAAAATTTGAGACACACAACTTTCCAGTTATAATGAATCAAAGTTGCAATTAATCTACTGGGTAATAATGTCTTGCATTGTGAAGAAAATAAATTTAATACCATTTCTCATCTTTTTTTGTAATATAGGTAGTACAATACCGCCAAATATACAAGTTCAGAAAACATGTTGGGGCATAGGCAGATAATTTTTAAAACTTTGGTCTCTTCTACCCCTTATTCTTTTAGGAGAGTAATTTGACAGATCCATCGCCCCTTCTCTTCAAATATAACCTCACTAACTCTCACATAGCTGTGGTTCACTTTTGTCTACCTAAACATGAGGTAAGCTCTGATATAGTACTGACACCAATCCTTTATACAATTTTTAAAGGATAAGGTGAAATTATACACCAGAGCACACAATGGGAAATCACCAACATTTTCTGTGAAAGTACTTTCCTGCCATGACAGAATCAATAGCCGCAATTATGTTTTCTGGTGATGGGAGGAGCATTCCCTTTGACAAAGATAAAGAGCAGGAAAGACTAAGTTTGTTTTTTGTGTTAGAGGGTGAGAACATGATTCTACACCATTTCTTTTCAAAAGGATCAAGTTGTGCACTAAGAAAAAAGCTGCAGGAACATTCATGTATGCAGTGCTATTAACATTACGCCACTACCTAGTATGTATACTTAAATCTCAGATCTTATTTGCCATTTTAAAGCCCTTTTATGTCTGAGTATTTGTTGTCTCTTATGTTATTTTATGACCAGCAATGGCTGGATACCATTGCTGAAGAGAAATCAGGCATAACCAAAAGGTTAAATATGACTCTTACTGTTTCCCTTCAAAATAACGTTTTTTCTTGCTCATAAATAATGTAACTTTAATTATGTAAATATGAAACTATGTTTGAATAACAATTCTAAAGGTATTACATTACCTGGACATGCATTTATAGAGGAAGAAGTTTGTTGAGTCTGAATTTCATCTGGGGGCTCCACTTTTCCATTCTGAAGTTTCCTAGCATTTTGAGTTTCAACATCTAAATCCGACTCCATGCCTTCTGTTGTAAACATAGGGAACATGTTTTTATCCCTGGAGGTTGAAGCAGTTGTAGAAGACGAGGACGAAGAGGAGGAGGAGGAAGAGGAGGATGAAGAGGAGGATGAGGATGGAGAAGACGAAGACGATGATGAGGAAGATACATGAACGTTCTTCTTGCGTGCACCGCTTGATGGTGGAAATGTTGGAATGTTCATTTGGTGATGCTGACGAGATGGTTTGTCCGATTCTCGACCATTTTGGAAACTACTTGAAGGTCCGCTCTCAGCAGAGCTATGTCTGGAATGGTCACCTTTTTTTGCCTTAAGTTTGGTTGAGGCAGTTCTATCGCCTTCCCTGAGAACTCTCTTGCGTCTTGCTGCATCGTATGAATCTGTGCCAGTACTACCCATTGCTCCATCACACTCCATGCGAGATTCTGGAAACAGTCTGTAATATGGCATCGGCTCCTGAGATCCTGCCCAAGTTCGCCTGTAGCAAGTGTCAGTTGAGGGACGATGACGATATGAGGGATATAATGGGTCATCTATGTTTGTTTCAGACTGTTGTGGACATTGCTCAAGTGAGACAACATCAACATCATCCTGATCACTTTCAGCAAACAAAGGATCATATTCCATTTCTCCTGTAAATAATGAAGAAGACATTACAAAAGGTACATAAGTTGCATCAAAACAAATTGTTTGCACCACACAACACTGCTTTCCATATTTCAAATTTTACTTGCAAGTTCATAATCTTATATGCTCACATTTCCTAGAAGACATATTTTTCTATAACTTTATTTCATCTATAATTTTTTTTCTATTCTATTAATGTTCTGATTGAAGGGGTGCTGTCATAACCCTCATTCATGTGATCTGGATAAAAATAAAAGTTTGTGTACACACTAACTACTGGTTTTGGAAGATATGTTGTTCAATAGAAAGATCAAAAACAGTTTGTTTTGTAGAGAATTCAGGATGTGCAAAAATTAGGAGAAATCATTAAGTTGCCCCAACCAAATTAACTTCTTTCTAAATCAGATTTTCAGATTGAATATTGCAACAAAATATAGAAACATTTATAGCCAATAAACTAATTTACTAGTCACTACAGAAAATAAGAGAACTTCATTACTGTACATTGTTTCAATAAACAACAAATTACAAATAAATATACAAACAAAAAATGGATTTATGCAAAAAACAAACCACCCACACACAACACACACCTATGGTTTTACATACAGTATCATAACACTAGCCATGATCCTAAAAAGAGAGCTTCATAATTGGGATTACAGTCTCTCATCAATGTTAAATGCACAAAACATTCTTTGCTTACAATTTTTTTCTCTCATTATTTATCTTTTATAATAAACATAAAACAGAAAAACTATGAAAATTAATAAAACAAAACCTAATTTTAATAAAATAAATAAGAAACTATTAAATTACTGTTTTATTTACATTGAGCTGTCGGATACAAATTACAAGATAAAAGGTAAAAATTTGGGGAAACTATAGAGAATTTACAGGGCTACAATTTGTATTTAGCCCCTTTTATGATCTGCATCAGAACATGAGATATTCTTAAAAAACGAGAGAAAAAAGTGATATTTTTCTATTTTCCCCTTCTTTTTTGTTGAAGGTAAGGGTCAAAATCGGATATAAATGCCTGAAAATTAATTGCCTTTGCAAATTATAGTTTTGTCAGCTTTTAAATTTCCTTTTGGCATGGGAAGGCCATGCATAAATATAAATCCTAACTGACATGGCATAATCTGCGAATGCACAACAACCTCCTATTCTTTAAACGAGATATTTACAGGGGGGGAAATTAAAAAATAAAACTGTCTTATATTCGGGTCAATACATATAATAAAAATAATTAATAGCCATCTTACACAGACAAAGTTAAGATTAGTAGCAGCCCACCTACTTTGTAGAAAAGGGGTCCCCAGAAGAGAAATCTCAAAAAATGTTACATAAATTTAAAAGGATTTTGTAGAAAACGCTTAAGTATAAAATAAGATCCTGTCTATCTCCAGAAAACACTTGTCCTTTCAGGGACACAAAAACCTGGCTCTAAGGACCTAGAAAACATTCATTTCCTAATATGTACAATTGTAATATGAGCTGCAGTAATTCCCTATGTCATAACCTGCAAGCGTTAGTCAAAAATATGTTTGATGGCAAACTGGGCAGTAATTCCCTATTCTGCACTGGCACAAGTAGTGTTTTTGTGTACAAATTTCTTATAAATTTTGGAAAGCAGTCATCTATCCTTAGTGAATTATATGAAGAGAAATTTTTTATGTATCTTTCTACAAGAATTAGTTTGGCTAAACTTTCATACAAACTTTATTATTTAAAAAATTATTTTTAAAATATGTTAAGTCATCATATATCAATTACATATACATCAATTAAAGCACCTTTTTGTTTTAAAAAGTTATTTTAACTACTGAGCAGATGGAAACATTTTTATTACTCTAAATTTTCTTTTCATTCATCAAATTTCAAAATCAAATTTTATGTTGTGAGCAGAGGTGATTTCTAAATAGCAACTGCAATTTTTGATGCTGAAAAGCTATAAACAACCATATATACCATTAGTTGGGAAGAAGTTTCATAGAACAAACTAACCACCCCGGAATTCCTCTCCATGAGGACTATCCACAGAGGAAGAAAAAGCAGTGTCAAATATCTCTGCAAGAGATGTAGGGCTTCCAACAACGCCTTGTCCTGTATATGACTTGGCTTGGGCTGATTCCCATGGTCGATGTTTCGATGAGGGAGCCGGTGCAGTCACTCTATCACCCATCACTCCAAATTTTTTCAAAAACTGTAAATGCAATTTAATTCAAACTCAATTACATACCTATTTTAAATTATTCTGGATACACTAAACATATTTCAAGTTTTGAATTGTAATTGTCTTTACCTGTTAAAAATATTTAAATATTTTAGATTTAATGTTTTCCATGAGCATACACTATCTGGTAAAACACCAGAAACAATCAACTCATACTGAAGTACTGACACCAAGATCTGGAACCAAAAACCAAACAAAATTGTTTCATCACAGCAAAGCAAAATAGTACAATAGAGATCCATCTCTTGTATTATTACTAAATAAAAATAATACACGCAATAAAATAATAAGATTTGCTTGCTGGGCTTCCTAAAAATAAAGGCACATGTTAATTTTTATAGAAAGTTTGCAATATAGATCCCAGCATTGTTTAAGAGTACAAGTCAACAGCTTAGAACAATCCTGATCTCTCCAAACAATAAAACTCTTCTGCAGATTTGAAATTTTTAACCACTTAATTTTGAGTGAAAATAAGAAAGTTTTTAATATTATCTTGTTTTATTTATCCTTTAAAGAGCAAACAGTTCTCCAACTTCAAAACTTTTAAAGTATATATATTCTACACTACATTTGTATACATCAGGCACACTTTAACTAAAAGGGACACACTAATTTTTATCATCTCTTATCACAAATGTGTATTAATAAGTATTTTTACATGTACATATATCCATTATATATACACGTTTTGCAATATTTCCTGTTGGTTTTTCAACTTTCTTACCAATGATTTGGTATATATTCAAAAAATAATTGTATTTTGCCAATAAACATAATGCATCAAGAACTTCCCTGTTTTGTTTATTATTATTTATATTATTATTATTATTATTATTATTATTATTATTATTATTATTATTATTATTATTTTTATATTATTATTATTATTCGCTATACCAAGAAATCGTGTGATTTGTGAACGTACCAGGAAAGAATCTATATTTCAACAGAGAAAAGAGCTTTTAAACAACAAATGGAAAGACAGAATCAAAGAGATAATGATACTTAACAGTAAAGCCCCCTAATTTTCAACTTGCAATATAATTGTAAACAAAAATGTACAAAAGATTACAGAACGATATCCAGTTCAACAATGATGATAGATGATGCCCATGACAGTTGAAAAGTGGGAGAGAGGGAAGGTGGCATGAGTGAAGCAAGTAGCAAACTGCAACCACAACTACTAACATTATAAAAAGCCTTAGCTTTGTTTCTTCAGTTGTTTTTCTGTGTTTTCAACACCCATGAATCCTAATCAGTTCAATGTGATGTAAAATATATAAAACATTTTCTATCTGCCAACACCATGCTCATTAAAAAAGGAACAAAGAATATACAGGGAGAAATTGACATTTTTGAAGATTGTTGCACAAGCCAAAGAATAGATCTATAAACAAAACATTCAATATCATGGAGTATTCACGTACTACTTCATACAATGAATACTCCAAACATACAAAAATTTCTGTCAAAGAAAATTCTCACACTCTAGAAACTAGAGAGAAAGAATAAGTTGTAAATTGTTTCTGGAAAATATTAAGTCAATGAACAATCGCCAAATACTAAAAACACAACTGTTCGTAGAAATTCTTACATCTGATCCACTGTCTGGTAAATATTCACAATCAATAAGGCATTGGACAAGACTTTTATATCTCCTGAAACTACAGAACAACAAAGTCAAAACACTGCCTACGTTCTGGGGATTATAAAAAAAACTAATGGAAAAAAGAATGAAAGGCAACAAACAAAATTCATCAAGATATCAATAAGAAAACGACTAAGAATGCTTTATCTGTCAATTACACTATAATTACTTGCACCATGTACTAATGAATTTTTTCTTGATTTTTACTTCATAATTCCTTAAAATTCTCTGAATATATTTCCCCCTTCATCAAAGCATTTTCTTCATTGTTTTTTTCAAGAGTTGCAAGCATTAGCTCAAATTAAGACATTCCATTATCTACATCATCAAAAAAAATGTAAAATACAGTACTGACAAAAAAGTAGTAAGCACCACCATCTTGAAACAGAAAATAAATCATTATTTTCAATGTTCTAATACTTCAAGAAATAAAAGAAATGTAAAAATGTGTTCAAGAAATATGGTACTTCCAAGGTGAAAAATCTGATCAATAACCACTACAGAAATAAAATCCTGGCAAACATTTGTTGCAAATCACAAAATCAGTAAACTGAAAAGGCAATAAAAATGCTGAAATAACCTTTCATTGATTTAAAATCAATTTTGACACAATTGACGATTACAGATACTTTTGTTGGAATACCATCATTCTTTAATAACATTTATTTCAGAAAAAACTCACGAATTTCAATTCCTTTCTTGAGAGTTGTCCAGACCTACATTCAAGAATGTAAACTTAAGTTGCACATTATGAAAAAAATTGTATGTAATACAACTGTAATTATTCCTTCGGGAAAAAAAAAAAAAAAAAGAGAGCTTTAAAGACTGAAATAAAATTTATCATTCCAGAAAGTATGAATTCTATACAATGTTTCATCTGAACCATACTTACATACCAAATAATAAACTAAGAAGGGTAAAGGTTTTATTAAGAATCACTTTCTTTTTCAAATGTTAATGTAAGACAGGGCCTAAGGTTTGATTAGAACACATGCACTGTTGGTTCTATTCATTTCTTTAGTGAAAGTGCTCTGAGAGATTCTTTATAAACCTCATTTTCTTAGGAAAAGAAAGTGTTGTATTAACAATGTTGCTTTGCTACCAATCAGTGAAACCAATAACTGGTTCCTCCTAATAATTAGCATGTACACTAACAAAAATGAGACCAGGGAGGTAATCAAAACGATGTAGTTTTTATGTAGCCTACAACTATCACCATTAGCTACAACATATTTCCAATCTTCATTGAATCCGACACCAACAGAAATGGTAACAAACATTTATCAGATCATATTGATGTGACAAATGTACATTAATGCACATTTGACGCATTTAACTCTATATTTTGCAGAAAGGTGAAAGTGAATATTCCATCTTGATGTGATAGGGGAGAAAGATCACCAAAACAACCAGTATTACACGACAGATTTTTTTTTTAATCAATCAATCATATGTGTTTGTTCCAAGAACAGTATTTTATATTATTAATAACAATAAAATAAAAATTCAAATTCCAAGTTCATAGAATAATTTAAAATTATGAAATTTAATGATTAATGTGATCAAATAGGTCTTGCTAATGTCATTTCCCTGTATTAATTTTTAATTTAAGTAGTTATCAATTCTCATAACTTGTAAGGGCAACACATGCACAATTGTGCACTTCATTTCTTTTTTTGATTAAACACTGCTTTAGCTTGGCCACTTCACAATATGCTGTTTGTATAAGTATTTTAACTTATTCAAATGTTGCCGAACACCACCTCAGTTTAGGATTTTGTAAAATTCTCATACAGTTTAGGCCAAATTCAAATATTTCCACATTTATCACCTCTCTCACAGTGCCCACAAAAAAGTGACCTAACTAAAGTTTGAACCATTCTTTTACTACTGTCTCCCATAATCCATCTTTGACATTCATATATTGCATTCAGTATTACGACACCATCTACATATGCTTCCACACTAAATAAATCAATTTGTGTATGAATCTTTGAATCTATACTGCATATCCAATGATGGAATCCTTGAACAACAAAACATGTCGGGTACCAAATTATGAAATTCAACACCCACCACAACTTCTCTGACTACCACAAACAGATTTTACTAAATTTAATAGTAAATAAATTAATTGAAACTGAGATAATTACTTGGTGATACTCAATCCATGTGTATGAGCACAATTGAAGATGAAATTTAATTGAGAGCAATTTGGCCAATATATTGAGCAGACATTGATACAGGATATTGTAAATTACTTGATGAACACTACAAAGCCTAATTCATTTCAAAACATTTGTTATAAATGATGTTCACTGCACAATTGTTACACATAAATATTCCAAGGGTGTTATACTCTTATCAATCACTACATTTTCAGGCTGAAAAGAAATGTAAGTTCTTAGCTATGTACAGTATACAGAGAAATACATAAAATTTAACTTTTAGTAGTATCATAGTACATATCATTTGTTTTTTATATATTTTACTGTATAGCTTTCATATCTAAGAATTGACACTTATTTTCAGCCTACAGCTGAGGTACATCCTCGAAATATTGCAACTGACGGAGGGACTTGGAATTTTTACATGTAACAACTGTGCAGTGAACATCATTTACAACAAATGCTTTTAAATTGGGCTTTATAACGTACATCAAGTGATTTACAATATTCTGTATCCATGTCCACCCAATATATTGGCCAAATTTCTCACAATAAACGTATTTAAGAAAGTTGCAGACAATTGAACATTGAAGTTGAAATTCTCCACACCCAATCAAATAAACATTTTAGTCTACTTTACCATTAAAACAACACAAATTTTAAAAAAACAATATTGAGCACAAACAATTCTACTCAAAAGAACTATTATATCTAAAACAACATTAATTGTTCCTGAAAACAATGTTCTCAAAAACAATGAAATGACTATAAGAGTTGAAACCTTAAGTTCCTGTTGCTCACAGAAAGTAACATTTGAAATGAAAAAGTAACCTGGGCTTGTTGGTATAGATTTATTAAATTGGAAATTAATGTGTCATGATATTCTAATAATTTTTTTCATTAAAAATATTACTTATTAATTATAATAAATAATATAAAATACAATTTATTAATTCTAATAAAAAATATAACTTAATAATTCTAATAAATAACTTAATGTGTTAAGCAAAGAAAAAAACATAACAAAAAGAAGTAGGATTCTTTAGCTTAGCTCATTTTACTAAACCCACAGTACATCACTAGCACTGTAAGTTGTAAACCTTGGGCTGAGAATGAAGAAAAATAATAATGGTTCTAAATATATATTGAAGTGATATAAAATTCCAATATTTGATAAAAATCGAGCATATAAATAAACATTTTTTTCAAGAAAAGAATTAATAAGTTCTCTTTGTGCTTTTTCACAAAAAGACACCCCTTGGGTAATAAACACATTTACAAATTCCATTGCATGAATGAGTACCAAGTTATCTTAACTTAATATCCTACCTCCTTCCATACTTCCAAGTTATCTATATGTAAAACAATTCACATCAAAATTAAGGGTTTCTAACCTTCTCAAAAAGATAGGTGTTCGCCTAATTTAAAACGAGATGGTTATAACTTTTAATGAACTTACAATCAAAAACATTAAACGAAATCTCCGAGGCTAACCCTGAGACTATCTAATGGGCATGACATTTCTTACAAACATATTTCAATGTCAAGTACCTGTTTCGATCACCAGTCTGTGTCGCGAAAGACTCGAGGCTATTCCATGTTTTCAATCAAAACCCTACACATTTCACAAAGTATATTAATTCTACAAACTTCTGAGCAACATACATAACCGTACAAATCTTTAGTAAGCTGGGCCTATAACTTGTCACTGAATGAAGTTATGGAAGTATAAATTACCCACAGTCCTCAGTGCCACTGCAATATAATGTCCGATCGAAATCTTATATTATCCCAGAACTCTACAATTTAACAGAAGGTTCCAATTTTCACCATTAGAAAACGCTTACTCACCTAGATTGTAGGAATTCAATACCATTCCTCGGAAAACCACAAGCCTTTGCGATGTATGTGCCAAAATGGCGACTGGACAGGTTTTAGTGACTGTGGGAACAACAAAATTTGACCTATTTATATCCACTGTTTGCAGTGCTGAAGTATCGCGCGTAAGTGAGCTAGAATAGTGGCCCTCGAGCACTTACAATTTGCTTGTTTTATCCAGAATACCGGCACTAGCATTGGTTACTTTGTGTCTTCTGCATACGTCGTCGGTCGCGTAGAGTTACACAGAATAGCCATGTGATTGTCACCCTGAATCGCCTCTCGGTGGGTGGCGCCTGGCTACACCAAATGCACCTTGAAGCAAACCAAAACGTAGGACCGTGCTGCACACGTCACTGACAAATTATATACAGATAACTCAGAACAAGAATGTTGACAGCACACGAGACAATACGAAAACAACTGAAAATATTACAAAACAACGAATCCAACAAAGAACGTTGTACACTACTGTACAAGATAGCACACTCAGTACGTCTGTTCCTAATTATCTCATGATGTGAATTTTGACATTACACCGAATTTTGCACCGCACTTCGTAATTGTAATGTGTATTGCATATCAAACTAAAATTTCCCCGAATACACAATCGTGTTGAATATTTGAGTCGCGAATGAAAAGACTTATCAGAGTGAAAAATGTAAAAGATGATTTTGAGTGTTTTTTATTTGAGCATGCTTTGTGACTTCTGTGGGGGTAGGAGGATCTATAGTCTAAACAAATACTGTATAGTATTTCTATAGTATGTGGTATAAAGAGCGTTTCCCTCATCTTCGTTTTTCTACAAATTGAGTTTCAGGGTTAGAATTAATATCTCGCGGTACTCGAGCGACAGCAGGGGTAGATCCAGCCGATCATTTTGGAAGGTGCCATCGTACATTCTTGTTAAATAATATACATATTTGTTATATTGTATGTTATTTTTGTAGTGTATAAATGACACTGTACAATATTATCTTTTTAAATAATTAAATAATTATTACATAAATATTTCTATAAATTTTGCCAAATACAAAAACAAACGAAATCTAGGCCTTTTCGGGGGGGGGGGGGGCTCATAGCCCCCTTCTGGATCCGCCAACGAGCGACAAGTTGGAACAGATGCGTACATGGGTAAAATGGATAGGTGAACGCAAGTCGAAATAGTTTATTAAACCTCATGCACAAAAACAACCCTTCACAACAGAATGAAGTGCTCTTGAGAATTATCATTTCTATTTCCCGGCACTAAATTAAAAATGTATGAAAATAGTCTCCTGTTCATTATTGCATAAAATCTGATTTGTGGACTGAATGGTAGGATAGTTCCACTCCGAAAGAAGTGTCATTTTTAAAAAACGTGGGGCACCTAATTATTGAGTTTTGGAAGGTCCCTCTAAAATTTTGTCCATTGCATTTTATTTTCTTAGGCACTTTGCTTCTTCCGTTTGTATTACGTTGTAAAATCCATCATTAATAACACTCTGTTTCAGATTTTGAAGCGACGAGGGTATACGAAATTACTTCTGCAGATTGGGAATGGAAACATTCCAGAAATAGGATGTATTGAAGGCTTAGAAGTGGAATATTTTCGATTTAAAGATTCGATAATTCAAGATATTCAAGACTCGTCACTGGTATTAAGTCATGCTGGAGCAGGAAGTTGTCTTGAAGTTCTTGGAGCTAGAAAACCTTTAGTTGTAGTAGTAAATGAAATGCTTATGAACAACCATCAGATAGAACTGGCAAAGCAACTTTTCGCCAAGAAACATGCTTATTACTGCACTAGCAGTGAGTTAAAAGAAACTCTGGAGCACATGAATGTGAATTCCTTAAAGCCTTTCCCAGCAGGAAAACCAGAAAATTTTGCCAATTTTCTGAATGAAATTTTCGGTTTTAATGATACATTTGGAATTTCCTAATATGCTATAAGTAATAAACTACATATTGTAATGTTTTTTTTCTTCATTTTATTTCATCCTAACCTCAAATAAATCCCAATTAAAATTAACATGCCATATTATCATAAATAAACCACAGACAGCACTGAATAAATACCATATACTATTGCTTATATTTGGGTTTTTCTATTGTGGCAGATGAGGGTATTATTTTCAAGATGAAATATGGCACAACTTTTCGCGTCTTTCTCGGTCGTGCCGCTAGAGTCACTTTCTCTGCGGCACTGCTTGATTCGGTCGCGATCATGCACCAGGACAGAGAAAAAGAAAAAGTCGTGCCATTTTCCATCTTAAAGATAATATCCTCAGCTGCCACGTTAGAAAAAACAAGAATAGAGACCAGTATATGTTTCACGGTAGAAAGAGCAGAGTGTAGACTACGAAAAAAATTAAATCTTGTTTATCACGTGAATTCCAGTACTGTAACCTAGGCAACATCAAATCAGAAGCTTCAACATTTGCACAATGTTGTCATGTCGATGACTAAGATAATTATGTGGTCATCTCCCCGAGATAGATAAGTTTATAATTGTTAAAAATTTCCTTTTTTTCCCTAGTGCTTTTATCCAGCCGACAGCCGGTTGCCCTTTACGTCTCGCAGGGACGCATACTCGACCATACACTAGACAAACACTTGCGAGCTCCTCTGATCTGGGGTCAGCAGAACGCGAGGCCCTCCGCGACAACACACACGAAGTCAAGGGACAAACAGCCATGCCCAAGGCGGGACTCGAACCCGCGACCCTTTGGACCGAGGCGCTGAGTCGGTTCTCGCTCTTAGCCACCTCGGCCATGCAGGTCGGCTAAGAATTTCCTTTACGACCCCACATTATAGAACTAATTAATTGAATGGCTCGAAAGTTGCAATCTGCAGAGCATCATTGGTGTCGAGAGTGAGGTTAATTGTATTGCTTTGCGTGAGAAGGAATTATATGTAGCGTGTGTTGTTACTTTTGTTAATTTTTATTGGATATTATAGCGTGGTAACTACATCGTAACGTGATCGAGCGCGTGATAAGTGGCAATTCCGTCCCCTCCACCATAGATTATTCATCCATGCCTCCACGCCCAACTATACATCAATTTATTCACAGTGTCCTTTGGCAGTTCATCAGCTATTATGGTATCGTCCAATCGGCAGCTTTAATGTCACCGTTGTGACGTCAGTCGTAACGTTTAAGCACCCGATTGGAAGACACCGTAACAGTTGATGATCTGTCAAAGGACACTGTAAATAAATCGAAGTATACCAACCTCTTTAATTTATTCTGACCATGAAGTATATGAAGGAGACTCAACTCCCAGAGAGTATATTATCATGTCGCAGGCTTCCTCGCTAGGCGAAATGTCGGCCGCCTAGCCCACTACACGGTGTCACCCGGACAGTCAAGAAGTCATCAACTCCGTTTTGGTAACCGGCTTAGGTGGCTCAGTGCATGGTCAGAGAGTATACTGTGCATGGTGGAAATACATGGGTGAGTTCCTCCGGCGCACCGATTGTTGCTCATTCTGCGCACCACCAGTTTGCGTCACGAACCACGTGACCACAGCAGGCACTTCGTTTGAAAAGCCAGTCCAGACGCTGACCGCCATGTTGCATGGAGAGCGAGTAGTGTTGAGAAACATTTTGAAAGTGACACAAAATTACAATTTTCAACCTAACCAACCAGAAATAATGCGATGATGGTGTACAAGATGCAATATTTAAAAGATATGCTTCATAAATCTGTTTCAATGTCTTGTATCGATGTGATAATTTTGGAATCAGGCTGCATTTAAAATTGTAAAGCAAACTAGTGTCTGAAGCTCATTGACTGAAGATTGATACCATGCACAAGAGCCCCTCCTCGATTTTATGTGAATTTTTTTGTAGTGAGCTGTTGACAATGTCACCTGATAAATATGATTACTATACTTGCGTTTTCGTAACGTGGCGCCTAGGGGTTTGCCTTCACAATGGAATATGACACGGCTTTCCCCGTCTTTCTCGGTCGCTAGATGTCGCTTGGTCTGCAGCACTGCTTGATACAGTCGCGATCATGCGACATCGGGCGGCACGATCGAGAAAGACGCAAAAAGCCGTGCCATATTCCATCGTGAAGACAAGTCCCCCAGGTGCCACGTTACGGAAACCCAAGAATACGTCGAGTGTAATAGTTACTAGTATACTTACTTACTAGTATAGACATTGGTGTGCTGAAAATATATTCCCACCCTTCAATACTAAGTCATTTTTGGACATAAAACACTGATTCGTAAATCAAGAGACAAACTAATGGTAAAATATCTAGAGGTTTACAAGAATCACGTGATTGGAATTCGCTTATAATTCGTACAATTCTTTTTATATTCTAAAAGTCGGGGGACTAGATTATTTTCCCAGAATATTATGCCACATCTTAGGCGGAATGAACATTCGCGAAATACACGCAACGAGCAGTATGAAGACTGACTGAATGTAAAAGGATTCTGAACTCGTAGCATATTGAACTTAATTTTGTGTTCAATACATTTAAATGGACGTTCCATTTGAGGTTGACTGAATTGCAATGAATCGGGAAGGTGTATATATGTATAATGTTCCGTCATTCCAGATCGGTATTTCTACTTTCTAAAATCATTGTTTGAGGTACGAACATAACCAATCTATGGCAATACCACGAATTTCATTCGGAGGTAAACTTGTTAGTAAAATGTTTGATCAATGACGTCAAAAGTTTTTGAAATATCTAAAAATATTCCAATAGGAGTTTCGATTTGATCCGTGGATGAAGCGACATCTTAAAGAAAAGAAAATATGACTCAGTAGATTTTGACCTTTCAAATCCATGTTGACAAGCTGAAAAATTGTGGCATGTTGGCAGATTCAGAAATCAATTTGTGAATGGCTTAGGCTAAGAATTCTAGAATTAAGAAAACCTGTACAGAATACACTTCCCGTAGAACGTCACACACAGTTTTTAACTGTTTTTGACGAAAAAAAAATAAATTAAAAATCAACACGCTTTGTGTTTACTAGGAAAGATTTCCATTTATAAGTAAAAAGTCTAAGATTTTTTGCCACTTGCGTTTAACGGATATTTTGAACGAATAACAGTCCGTCACATAAGATCACGCAGCACTACCCCCGCTAACTCGTGCTCGTGCAAGAAAATCTGAGCATAAAAGAATCAAAATGACAAAAAAATGCTTATCTAACATATATCATTGGATTCGTCTTTTTACGCGTGCCATGATAGACTAGAAAGATGTATAATACTATTTGAAAAAAAAGTTACCTCAATATCTTGTAAAATACAGGTGATAAAATAGAAATTAATAGTGAGAAAATAGAATTAAATAGAAATCAATCAATCAATCAATCAATCAATGCTATGAGGTGAAGTATAAACGGTGAAATGTGACAAGAGGTAAGAAGTGCAATCCCTACCATAACTCATATAGTCATTTCTCAGTTTAGCTTATTACACTGGAAATTACTAAGATAGTGAAATTAGAATACTTAACAAGCTGTACTTGTTAAGCTGTACTTGTAAAATCATTTCTAAACTTAATGTTGAGTTATTGTCTAGATATTTTAATAGGAATAATAAATGCATCTATTAATTATAATTTAATTATATTTTAATATTGGGTCCTCTAAATTAAAGTTTCATTCAATCATGAAAATTTATATTATTTAGGAAGGAGTTTATTTTCAATGTTATATTATATCGTACGGATCCCTTCAAAAGTGGCGGTCAAAGTTCAAATGGTGCGTGTGTCATTTGTTCCCCGAGGACGCGCATCAGTTCCGGTCAGGAAATGACCTTCGGAAAACAATGTTTGGAAGCTGAAATGAAAGATGTTTGCACGTGACGAAGCTTCCTGTTATACGTTTGAATGAGGAAATGAGAATTATATATTCCTTTTTCTGCTACAAAAAGACAGAATTGTCAGATGCTCATTATAATAACGAGGATTAGGTTTTCGGTTGTTTGGAAAATCTAATGTTTTCCAACATTTGACACTTGCTGTGGACACAGAAGATATCGACGTCAGAGTTTTGTGATGAATACGTGGCGCAAGTGTTCAAAGATTAGTTCCCACGTAGCATTCCGGGCGCGTTAACTGCAGTAAGTACACACCTACTGAAAGTTGTAAATACCATGTTAATTTATATGACAGTTACTGAGTCAAATTTGTTGTCAGGTATCCCTTGTAGGTGTGGTGTCATGTGCGGAAAGGACGTCAAAATTGGAGCAATGAAGGCCCTTATTTTAGTTGGTGGCTATGGCACACGTCTTCGCCCTTTGACTCTAAGCCGTCCAAAACCACTTGTTGAATTTGCCAATAAACCAATGCTTCTTCATCAGATAGAAGCTCTGGTGGAAGCTGGTGTATCAGAGATAGTACTGGCTGTCTCGTATCGTGCAGAACAAATGGAACAAGAACTTAGTGAAGAAGCTAAAAAACTGGGAGTGAGTTTGATTTTTAGCCATGAAACAGAACCTCTGGGAACTGCAGGCCCTCTGGCATTAGCCAGGGACATTCTTGCAGCTAGTGACGAACCATTTTTTGTATTAAATTCTGATATTATTTGTGAATTCCCTTTTAAAGAGCTGGCAAATTTTCATCGGAACCATGGAAAGGAAGGTACCATAATTGTTACGAAAGTGGAAGAACCTTCCAAGTATGGTGTAGTTGTTTATGGGGATCAAGGACGTATTAACAGCTTTATAGAAAAACCTCAAGAATTTGTTTCAAACAAAATTAATGCTGGAATGTACATTTTTAACCCTTCTGTCTTAAAAAGAATCCAATTGCAACCTACAAGCATAGAAAAAGAGGTTTTTCCTGGAATGGCCACAGAAGGACAGCTTTATGCAATGGAATTACAAGGATTTTGGATGGATGTAGGACAACCACGTGATTTCTTGACAGGTACGTACATTTTTTAATGTCAGATGTGAGAAACATTTTTCTCGTCTGCGAGTATTAAATTGTTTTTATTTCATTCAAGATTAATAAGAAATTGTGGCAGTCTTAATTAAACTTTTAATAATCATAATCATTTATTTAGGTTCTTTGATAGTACAAGGTACCATTTTAGACCATGTCATGAAATTAAGTTTAACAAACTACTAATACAAATTTGAAAATAACTGGGACATTTTGTTGTATAATGGAATGATTACAAATATTACAGAATAATGAATTAATACATTAAGGTTAGATTCTTCTAATGATATGTAAATTATTACATTGCTTATAAAAATACTTTAACTCATACAATATTAATATACAATTTGTTACATACCATTATTATATAATACAAAGTCTGATATATACAATTATTCCTACATTCATACATCTAGATTAAGCATACATTTTATTATTTCTCTTAATTCTATACAATCCACAATATTTTATTATGTCATATAATGGTTTTGTTCTCCTTTTTTTTTTATAACTTGTCTAAAGAATATAATGCTTTGTTTATTAAGTATTTCTTTAGTTCCCTTTTGAATTTGAAATTGTTTAAATTTTTTATTTCATTTGTCAATTTGTTGAAAAATTTGCCTTCTGAAAGATAAGAATTTCTGTCAGTTTTCTTAAGTCTTGTACTCACAATGTGTTTATTGTTCTTATTTCTGGTATTACAGTTATGTGTATCTTTATTTTCTAGTGTGTTTCCATTGAATTTCATTAAAAGTATGGTATTATATATGTATAGCCCATGTACAGTAAGGAAGTTCCCTTCTTTGAATTT
The DNA here is from genome assembly GCA_011170035.1 of Teleogryllus occipitalis. Lineage (NCBI taxonomy): Eukaryota > Metazoa > Arthropoda > Insecta > Orthoptera > Gryllidae > Teleogryllus > Teleogryllus occipitalis. Next base: position 100,851 of record BLKR01000229.1, read on the forward strand.
ATCTCTGCAGGTTTCTGTTCTTTTCATTTGGTATATTGTTCTAATTACTTGTTTCTGTAGAGTGAGTATTCTCGACATGTACGTTTCATATGTACCACCCCACATATTAATTCCTATTATCATTTTGGGATACTTACACAAAAGTTCTTTGAACTTTTAGCACTTTTATATTGAATGTATGATCATGTAAAAGTATTAGGAGAATTACTATCAGTGACATTTTCCAATGTTCAATAATGAGTGGTAGTTAGATATAGTATGGTAATTGAGATTTGATGTGACAAAATTTGGAAGACAAGTGTCTGAAAACTTAGAAGAAATTGAGAATGCTGAAAACTTAAAAATAAGTAGCAATAAGTAGCACTTAATAAACATAAATGTTTTTGAAGTTTTGAAGGCCCTTTTAAGGTGCAAATATGTTTTAAGCAACATTGGGGTGTGTTTTTGCTAAATAATTTGTTCATATGTAATCTGCCATTATTTCAGTCCCTCAAACCCTGAAAAACATTCCTAGATTAAAGTGTTATTAGGAATTAGCAGAATTCTATAAGTTAGCATTGTCTTTGACTTTGAAATGAATGCTGGTGGATCAATGAGGAAGACATCAATTTCTTTCATCCTTTGTTATTCATACATTTCTTTATGTGTTAATGAATTTCATAGCATTTCAATAATATTTTATTTAATTTTTCAATCAAAAAGAATCTGTTTATGATTTTTGTAAAAACATTTTCTTCCATGGGCGACTGTTGTTTATTGAATCTGAGCTTAGGCTACAGTATGGAACAAATGTATTTTATGAAGTTTTCCGGCTTAAGCAGGTTACCTTGAACTCTTTTTGCAAGTTATTCCTTAGAGTTCACTACACATTGACACACTTGCATTTGTGGCCTTTGGTGTTAGTGCATTGTTAGAACCTTCTCAATACAACATGCGTAAGTCTTTATTTAACATCTCCGCAATGGATTCAAATCTGTGACTTTGATTTAGGATGTGAATTTGAGTTAGCTCTCACACTGATTGTGAGGGTTCTTCAGATTGTTGTGTGAAGGCCCACATGTCCCTTTGACAAACATGCAAAATAGAGGCAATGTTTTTCTTAATTAACCAAGTGTTGATCAAATCTGAAAAACCTTAAGCTCTTGGAACTTTAGATAAGACTGTTTGTGGTGTGTATGGATGTGTAAAATAAATTTGGTTGAAGTCTAGAACACATTACAACCTAAGGAAGTTGTTTAAACACAACGCCACTCTGGCGGGGGGGAAATCCACGGTGGAGGGGACGAGGGATGGTTAGGTGATTATAGGGAGAGGCAATTTCATGCTTTGATTGTGGTGGTATGCCTCTGTGATAAAGCTTCTAGTATTCTTTTTTCACAACGTGTTTGCAACTGCGCAGTGTGAATTATTGAGGCTTTCTTACAAAGTGCTTAATGAAGTGCTTTCATATAAAATTGAATTGGTAATTATGCAGTGGATAGACTCAAAGATGCTTATAGTGATCGTGAGGGCGTAAGCCTGAGCCTTGCCGTGACTTGGAGCCGAGCGAACGAAGCAAGAAATCTTGCCTTTGGAAGTAATTTGGTATTAAAATGCAGTGGGACAAAGTGTATTAAGGGAGAGCCATGAAAATCGTCTATCAGTAAGTTTTATTCATTTCTGTCAGAGCGCTTAATGTTATTTGAGGGAGGACTTGAGGAGACTCCCCTCCTTTGCCCCTCCCCTCTCCTCCCCCTGCCCCTCCCCCCGCCATATTTCTCTAAGGATGTACCATGTTCCCTACCTTAACCATAAATTTTTGTTTGTTCTTGGGAAGTCCAGGTCCATTAATTTTTGAGGCAACAAAATGACAAATATTTATTAAACAATTGGAGTTACTTTTTACACTTCTTTCATCGATCAAGGTTTCAAAGGTTGTTGGCCTTCTTCATCAGGATCTAATTGAAAATAAAATGATATAGATAAATTAATGTGTATTAAATTAAATTTTATATTAATTTATCTATATCATCATCTTGAAGCCAACCACATGATTAATACTTTAAAATTGCTCTTTAAGAGAGGTGGTCTTACAGGGTACATCGCACAATTTAACTGTATTCACCTCTGCTGCTGCAACTACTATGATATGCACCGTAACACTACTCTGGTTTCAAATGTAAGCTTTATTGTATTGCATCATTAAAATACTTTGAGCAGTTGTATTTATTAATTAATATCATTACAAAAAAGAATAGTAAAATGAACTTTAAGAATTGTCTTTCTTCAGGTAATGAGTTATTGACATAAGGTGTTCTAATTATCATAATCTTGGGGCATTACTTTGCTTCTGTGATATTATGTTGTAACTTTACTACGTGATAGTTTATCTACATTTCCTACTGTGCTTGCCCTTTAAGTGTTATTGTGAAATCTCTTGTGCCTGATGACTGTTGTGTATTTGAAAGACACTGGAAATGGTTTGGCTCACAGTAGTTTGCCAATTCTCTTTTTTTTTTTTATTTCAGTGCAGGGTTTTCTGGTTGTCTTAAGGGAATACGATGTTACATTATGACAAAAATTCACGGTGGTTGGTCGGGAAGAGGGGTGGCATCTTTAAGGGGGTAAAAATACATTGGTCTTATGGAATAATTATTCCATTCCCCAGAAAACTGATCTGGAAAAGGGGTGGTCTTCGTAAAGAAGTGGCCTTGTTGAGAGATTTCACTGAATTTGTTGTGTATTGAAATAAATGTATGATATGAGTTTAGAACTATACTGAAACAAAAATACCAGGAATTTTGGTAGGAGTTCTTAATTGACTTGTTTAATGTCATAGAAGTATTAAAATATCCTGAGTAGGCATACATGGAAGGCCTTGGCCAAACCTAAAGGCTTACATGACCTCTACAATATTATTTTACACATTTCACTCATTGATACGTGCAAATTGCTGATAGTGAAAATTTACGTCTGTGGGAAACTTGCTGAAAAATGCTAACCTGAAAGTTGGGATATTGGTATATTATTGTAAGTGCGAGTTACTTTTAAGTTATGAATTGCTATTTTGAGTTAAGTTTCAGCACTGATCTTCAGTTTTAATGATTTCCAAGTTGTGGAAGGTAAACAAATTATAAACACTAATAATTGTATTGCCATAGGGATTGTATTTTGTTTTGCAGGCATGTGCCTCTACTTGTCATCTTTGAGACAGAAGAGTCCAGGTTTGCTTTATTCAGGATCTGGAGTAGTGGGCAATGTTCTCATTGATCCCACAGCGAGCATAGGCCAAGGCTGCCGTATTGGACCAAATGTGACTATTGGACCAGGAGTGGTAATTGAGAACGGAGTTTGTGTGAAACGGAGTACTATCCTTAGGGGTGCAACAGTCAAATCACATTCTTGGCTGGATGGTTGTATTGTAGGATGGCGAAGTGTAGTTGGACAGTGGGTTCGTATGGAAAATACTACTGTGCTTGGAGAAGATGTAATTGTAAAAGATGAGCTTTATGTGAATGGTGGGCAAGTGTTGCCTCACAAATCTATTGGCACATCAGTACCAGAACCTCAAATAATTATGTGACGAGTTTCTGCTATGACGACTTTATATTAGATCAGTTTACTTGTGAAAGATATATTTTGCTTAATTTTAAGATTATACACAATTGAGCACATTCACTTGAAAAGGTGATTGAAAGAATTTATTATTTTTATTGAAATATATTTTAAGTCATTTATATTGTGTGTTCAATAACAGAATTTTATTTTATTATGGGCCATTTGTTGTTATTTTATATTTGTTTTATGCATCCTTTATTTTTAAACCAGTCAGTTGACCAAAAAGTTTGCTATTTTATGAGTGTGTGAGAGTAAATGATTTTACTTTATACTGCAATATCTTTGTAAATGCTAAGATATTTCTTTATATCTTTTTTCAGTAATCCCTCCAATAGGTAATCAATCAATTGCTCTTCTTGTAATGGCTTATTTGAATTCATATGATGCAGTTCTATTTTAAATTATACTAAGAAACATACATTAAATTTATTGATAGACAATTTGAGGAGGTAACATATACTGTATTCTCATGGTTAAGTCTACATAGTTTTGGAAATATAAGGTACATTCATTCCATTAGGTTCCTAATAAATCAGTTTAAGTTAAGATATTTTTGAGAAATTGTTTCAGAGAGTAATTTGTCTCAACTATATCCCTCTATTGAAGTATCTCTGAACACCTAATGTCTTGCATTACTGAAAACCAAAAGAACGTATGATCTGTGTATTGTTCGTAGTGTACATTTTCTTAAATTCATTGACCATAAAATGTATGTTAATGAATTGTAAATTTAAGTGTTTAAAAAAGATTTTTATTTATTTATTGTCAGCATTGTAATTGAAACTGATTTTTGGAGGGGCAATTATTGTATTATTGAATACAATACCTTTATTTTCTTGAAGATATCTTTTTTCTTATGTTTTCTCATATGCAAGAGCTGATCATTGACAATTGAAAACAGTGTGTTGTATGATCTTTATCTGGGGTTCCCAAACTCCTAGGGGCGTTTAACTTTGTTCCGAATCCGTCAAAAGGTTCCACAGTCTGTTTCTCAAAACTCAGGCACTCGGTTACAAAGTTATAGATCAAATAATGAGAAGTGTCTATTTAATGAACTGTTTCACTCTGACTCAAGTTTTGTGATGTCAAAATGTCAAATTCAATAGAACATTTTTTGTATACCAACATTATAAACAATCTCTTACAGTACTGAAAATCGTACAGAAAGTGGAGGATTATGAAACTAGTTCAATAATATATTATACAACATTAAACTATTGCCGGTCGCTCCGTGAATTTATTTGCACATAAACAAGAGAAGAATATAAAGGAACAATACATAAAGTACCAGAATGAAGAAAAATTAAAACCACACGTAACTTGAAAACATGAATTAATTAATAAAAATTGAACGTACAATTGGAAACAATGGTGAATGAGAATCCAGGATTTATAGAAACTTGTTTCATTTGTAGTGACAGTTTTGGAAAGTTCCCCTACATCCGGCATCTCTCCACCAGATGCAGGTGTCTTGGCGATTCTAAAACAATCTTTCTACTCATTGACTCCTCAATGTACTGTTGTGCCATTCACTCGCATTTCCATTCATTCATACATTTGAACAAATAACAAGAGATAATCAAATCTCATTAGTTATGTATCCAAGAGCATTGGTCAAGCATGTACCTAACGTACCATGCTAATCAAGTTCTAGTTTGTTATCATTTATTTCTTCTAATAAATTTATAATGTTGTTATACAAAAAAATTGCATATGCAACTCGTTTATAATTGCTTCATTGTGATTGTACAAATTTGAAAACTTGCTCCTAACGTTGCCTGTTTTCAAAACATGTACTTACCCAATAAAGCGTAACATATTAGCGTATACTGTTGTTATTAGCCATTTTCGTGTTTTAGTACACAACTTTCCATGTCTGTAAGCGTAAACAAGTTCTTTTACTCTTCTGAGGACCAGGTGGAGTGTTTGTCATCCCAAGGATGATTTTTTTAATTAAAACCATAGTGAATATTATTTTCTAATTAAATTTTTGCAATATATTTACTTTCCAGTTTCTTATTTTACAATTAAGAGAACTCTTCGTCTTCAATTTTGTTTTTAAAATTAACTATAATGAAGAAAATGTATGATGACAAAAAAACGGCAAGTAATTTTGTTCTGTGCTTTTGATATACAAGGAAAATGATAGAAATGTAAAGATTATTGAGAAAATGTTTGAATTTTGTGTATAAAGATCACAGTGAACAAATATTACTTTCCAAATTTTTTGCAATGAAGCAGAAGCTAGTGTATAAATACTGATGTGGTATGTGTGAGTTTTTGTTTTAACTATTTGTATTTGTGATAACTATACAAGTTTCAGTAGTCTTGATTATTATACGAAAGATTTTTATTTAATATTTTCCTATCGTTATTGCATTTATATTATTAACTTTGGCAGATTCGTTAGTGATTTTATGTTTAAGATGCGTTCATTAATAGCTATTAAAATCAACTTGATGTGTGATAAATCACTCAGTTGTTTGTATTAAACATATTTGAATTTAATAAGATATTCCTAGAAGAAGAAAACAACTAAATTTTGAGAGTATATAATGAGTCAGAACACCTGTCCTGGTTTTCTATGTATGTTTTCTTATTTACCCAGGTCTCAAAGGCTAAAAATGATGTCAAATTCATTTCAAAAGGGTTTGGGAATGCCTCATTAGTAGCATTCAGTATGTGACTTACGTTGTGCCTGTTCTGAAGAAAATTTATGTTACATCAAAGTCTTAAATTATCACCAGAGCATGAATACATAGTTTAATAAATGAAGTTAAATTTTTATCACGTATTTCAAATATAAGTATTGAAGCTGGATGTAAAGGTCTCAATTACAAATACAATACCTCTCTTGTTATATAGCATCAAAGTTTGTATGTGTTCAATGTATGCAAGTTTTTAATCTTACATGTTCAAGAAATTGTATTATTATGTATTGTAAAGTTGCAATTTTATTTTTGTTCTGAATTCATAATCACGTATACACCAAATAGCGTTCTTTGAGATAAAATGTTGGAAATCAACATTTGAATCAGGATTTGAACAGGAATTCTAAGTGTTTTTCAGTGTTTTGTAATTCTGAAAATTGAATGGCCAAGTGACCCAAACATATAAAGAGATATCTGAATATGTATGAACATGATGGCAAACTTCAGGAAATGAGAAGTTGAAGTGTAGTTTAAGGCTATGGTTTTAATTTCTTTATAAATTGTGCCGACTTTTCAATGACATTGTATATTCTAAGAAGCCATCTCACTAAGCTCATATAACTAAGCAAAAGATTCTGCCATGCATATTGATGTACAGAGAGGTAGGCAAACTGCTGCCAAATGTGATAACTCTTCAAGTTAAATAGAAACATGTAACAATTACTCTTGCTACTATTTACTGTAACTGATAAGTGGAATTACGTGAATCACTTATTTGCTGGGGGGAAATTGTGTTGTTATAAAAAGATTTGTTTGGTTAATGCTGCCATTTGAAATGTTCTTGAGGCAGGATAAATATGTCGGTGGGAAACTTTTAAGTTTAGAAAGTGCACATTTGTACAGCACTAATTGTGTTCTTTTTTGAATATGAAACCTTCTGTTGGCAATCTTTAATCTTTATTTATACTGCCTAATAGTAAGGTTAGTTTTTAATTCCTAAATGAATATTGCTCTTGTCAATAAATAATTTTCAGAGTATGACTTCAATTCTTTTATCCTTCAAAAATATTTTCCTGTCCAACCTTACGCAAGATAATAATATATAATAACTTACTCATGCCTTATGAAAGCAAATTAAAATGCTTTCAGTTGATTTATTCTCTTTTGACATACCTTTTGAATCTGCACTGTACATTCAAGATCTTTTTACATGTTCTCTACCTTTCAAAAGGTTTCTAAACTTTTTTCTAGGAAATCAAGAATTTTAGCCATTCTTTTACATTTTTCTACAAAGGTTGTAATAAATTCCTTTCCTGTTTTAAGTTCATATTTTTAGGTTTATATGGTTAAATGTAATCAACAATGATTATGTGTTGAATATATATATTATTTTTGTATCCCTTGATTTATAGACAATGAAAATTGTTTTTTTCCAGTAACCATTCATACTTTTAAAAAATTGTCGAGCACATTTTGTGAGCTATTATGCACTCTTTACTACAAGTAACAGAAAAATGATAACAGTTAATTTAAATAAAAACATGATACAGATAAAATATAGTAAGTAAATTAACTGAAATGAATTAGTTGATAATAGTGCGTTTCAGTCATTTCAAAGCAGATCAACTTCCCTATGTCTGTGACAAAGACCACTTCCACAATATAGACCTGGATCATGTTTTTATGTATTAAATTAACTGTTGTCATTTTTCTGTTACTTGTAGTGAAGTGTGCATAATAACCTCACAAAATGTGCTTGACAATTTTTTAAAAGTATGAATACATTTTTATGGAAATATGTTTGATTGAACCAAAGTATCTTTTATCAATAATAAGTTCATATTTTTGCTTTACTTATTCCCCCAATTGTGCTACACACTTTAATTTTCTTTTTATATTTTTCATTTGCAAGGTAATAAAAAGTGAAGTATCTTTGAATTTACAAGAACTGTAATTGTTTGGACTAACAATAACATAACCAATTGTATTTAAAAATTGCTTAAAGGCAAATTTTTTCTTAGAATGTGTTCTTTTGAATTAAACATTTCTTTTGGAGGATGCTCTCAAATTAATTAAACCTCGAAGATCATGGACATGTTTAAAAATTCAAGTCTATTAATTTCAGTATAAAACCAAAATTGATTAGTAGACTATGGGTAAATGCTCATTGTGTACAGGATGAGAATATGTTAATGTTTGCTTGTTCTCTTCTTTGCAATGCTTCTAATAAAGAAAAAAACAGGAAAGAAAGTTTGGGAAATCCTGCTAGTACTATACTGTAAGAAATTCTCTTAGTCCCTGGTGAACAGTGACGGGGAGATGTGAATGTTCAGCTCAGAGGATGGGTAAGGCACTGTGCCTAGTGTTAATTGACGAAGCCACAGAGTTGAGAGATCAGATGGAGAGTTCAGTCTGTTCAACCTGCATTCTCTGGGGAATATGTTTGCAGCCCTGTTGCATTCTTGAGAACTTAATTTGGAACAAGAAAATTTAAAAAGAAAAGTTGCTTTACACAGAACAATTTCCATTGAACCGAAACTTACAAATGTTCCGCACTTGTTAATCAAACCTCTGAATTTTAGTGTAAATTGGTATAGATAAATATTATTTGTATCTAGTATATGGTTTGAAAATACAAAGATAAGTTGTTAACACATTTACAATTACATAAAAATGATGTGTTAAAAGTAATGAAATTACATTTTCAAGAACCACAGTGTGTATGTTTACAAAAATGTAAACGACTCTGAAACAGACATTTGATTTTCCTTCTGAAGGTGGTAGTAGATCTTTAATTTTGAAACTGGGGAGTTCAACCATGGAGGAAGCTTGTTCCATGGATCAACTGTCGAATGTCCTTTTTTTCTGAGACTGAATGCAATAGCTCCAAGAACAATGCAATTAAATATATAAACAAATTGAACCGTAACAAGTCAGATTGAATTTTTAAGAAATTGAGTAAAGATGCATTGAAGGCCTTCGTTAATGTTTCTACCATCAATGCTACTTTCTTCTTGCAGCCATGGTACTTATTTTATTTTATTCAGTAACTGAAATTTCAATAAGTATGTGAAAACTATGGAATTTACATTGTAATCATTGCATAATATCACAAGCTCTCGTAAGCAATTTCTCTTTACCGGCTAGCTACACAAAACTATAATCACAGAAAATGGCATTTTGGATTTGGATTTACGTTTGTTTAATTACTGAATAAAGTGCTTAAGGGTAGATTTACTTGTATGACTCATTCATGTGCAGAAAGAATTAGCGAATAATGGTATTTCAGAGGAATAACTAAATTATAGAAGGGTTCTTTTGAAAAATACATGTTTGATGTTTGATTTTCAATTGGGAATGGATGGAATGTCGAATGTAGAGATGCAATTGATATATCACTTCCCTCCATTGTCTAATCTAGATAATATTGAATTGCTGAAAGACAAGGACAAGGGGAATAATTTGTTACATGAGGCGGTAATATAATAGTAATATAATTAATTTATTGCCATGTTGTTACAATATTCAGTCACAGTATTTGTACATTAAGATGTTTGTTTTGATTATAAAAATCATTGGTATTAATGTGAATGTTTGAAAGATGGTATCGGCGTCCTCGCTGTTTCCATGGGTGGTAGTTTCTGCCGTCGCCGCTGCCGGTGGGTGTTGCTGCTTAGAAGCACTTGCGGTGCACAATGCCAGGGCCGGACTCATCGTACTCCTGCTTGGAGATCCACATCTGCTGGAAGGTGGACAGGGAAGCCAGGATGGAGCCGCCGATCCAGACGGAGTACTTCCTCTCAGGGGGAGCGATGATCTTGATCTTGATGGTGCTGGGAGCCAGGGCGGTGATTTCCTTCTGCATCCTGTCAGCAATACCGGGGTACATGGTGGTGCCACCGGACAGGACAGTGTTGGCGTACAGGTCCTTACGGATGTCGACGTCGCACTTCATGATGGAGTTGTAGACGGTCTCGTGGATGCCGCAGGATTCCATACCCAGGAAGGAAGGCTGGAAGAGGGCCTCGGGGCAGCGGAAGCGCTCGTTGCCGATGGTGATGACCTGGCCGTCGGGCAACTCGTAGGACTTCTCCAGGGAGGTGGAGGCGGCGGCGGTGGCCATTTCCTGCTCGAAGTCCAGGGCGACGTAGCACAGCTTTTCCTTGATGTCGCGCACGATTTCACGCTCGGCTGCGGGGGGCAGAGAAGGCGCCAGTTAGAAAACGGACACTTGCAGGAAGTGAGAGAAAAAGCAGGCAAGGCAGTTGGGCGAAATGAGAAAAAGCCCGCGTTAGAATCGGACTCCATTGAAAAAGGGAATGCAAAGGAAAATGTGAGAAAGATACATGCGATCTTACTAGAAATGCAGATTAAATTGAAGAGGAACATCGAGAAAGAATGAATGAAAATGTCCAAGTCCTGGATTTACATGAAGTTAAAATTGCTTTGAACATGAACACGGGAAAGAGTGAGAAATCACGTTTATAATAAATTGAACAAGAGAGAGAATCAGATGAAATTCAAAAGGGGAAAATCCAGGAAGTGTTTGAAAAGAGCACGTACCGAAGCTTCGGATAGCTTCTGAGATATTTAACTAATTTTAACGAAACGATACAATGGGTATCTTTAATTGTAAAACGTTAAAAGTACTCTAATTGAATATAAACGAGAGGGGGAGGGAATGGTGCAAGGAAAGGCTACGTACCAGTGGTGGTGAAGCTGTAGCCACGCTCAGTCAGGATCTTCATCAGGTAGTCGGTGAGATCGCGGCCAGCCAGATCCAGACGCAGGATGGCATGGGGCAGAGCGTAACCTGAAGTCAAAAGACAATTTGGGGATTCAATAGGTGCTCCAAATACATTAGAGTGAAGTAACAACTAATGTTTATGAGGCACATTTTGGTTACGAGAGAACTCAACTGAAAAAACGATTCTTTGGAAAAACAATTTTGAGACATTTTTGTTGCGTAAATCCGTGATAGAAATTACTCCTGTGAACATCTGTCTACGAGAATTTTTCTGTCGATCGAAGATAGTTCCTTTATTTCAAGACGAAGTAAATTTTCACCTTTTCACTCAACAAACAATAAACCGAAAATTTGTTGCATAGTACGGAATAGGTTTTTTATGTGAAAGCACGAGCTGTGATTTCTTGCATCTCACTAATTGTTACAATCTACATCTCATCATTGAATTACCTCGAAACCCTCACATCATCCGAAGAAACAAGAGTAGGAGTTGAGTTCTAAAGTTGCATAATGACATTACTCCATTCTAGGAGGAATATCTCATTCTACTAAGCGAAAAGTGATTGCGATCATCTAAACATTAACAGTTTCCGATATGTCCCTTCAATAGAGAAGATTCTGAATTCATTGTCGAAGCGCAAAAATTAATTTTAAAGTGATATTGTACTAATGAAATTCAAAGAAACTCCGATGAATGGTGAAGCGACACTCCGTCTCTCGTAATGACGAGCCAAACATTGCCACATATTATTATACTTAAAGGCAAGTCCGAAGAAACAGAAGTTACGAATATTTCCGTCAGGCCAGTTTGAATGGTGCGAAGTGTAAACCTTTCCTAATGCAAGTCTATTTTATAGTTTAATACAAACATTCCAAGTGCCAGTGTTTCGATTTGTCGACGAGTTACGACTGTCGTCAGAGTTATGAAGTTATCGATTTTGCCGTTGAAGTTGGTTTATGATTCTTGTGATGGAAATAAGTAAATGTGCTTGTGTATGAACATACAACAGAGAAACACTAGTTGTATTATGATTGCGTGTGCATGAGTGTGCTGCTCACATGTATGTGACTTCATTTTAGTATATGATAACTTGTAGGTAAATAGGAATGAGTATATAGTGCTATGAAAATATGTGAATTCTTAAGTATGTATTCATGTGAGTTGAGATTGAATATGCTAGCATGCATGCGTATATGCATGCGTATGTGTAAGTCTTCATGAGTGTAGGTAGACATTGTGAATGCTTTAAAGTGTGTGAATGTAAAAGTGGCATGTATGCATGTAAGGGTGTTCTTCGAATTCAATTTGTCGTCGTTGAAAGTCATACCTTCATAGATGGGGACGGTGTGGGAGACGCCATCACCAGAGTCCAGCACAATACCAGTGGTACGACCGGAAGCGTACAGGGACAGCACGGCCTGGATGGCGACGTACATGGCGGGGGTGTTGAAGGTCTCAAACATGATCTGGGTCATCTTCTCGCGGTTAGCCTTGGGGTTGAGGGGAGCCTCGGTGAGCAGGATGGGGTGCTCCTCAGGGGCCACACGCAGCTCATTGTAGAAGGTGTGATGCCAGATCTTCTCCATGTCGTCCCAGTTGGTGATGATGCCGTGCTCAATGGGGTACTTCAGGGTGAGGATACCTCTCTTGGACTGGGCCTCATCACCAACGTAGCTGTCCTTCTGACCCATACCCACCATCACACCCTGTGCACAGAAACAAGAGCTTTGGGTTACCGGAAGAACTGAAGGAGAAAACGCATGATTGACAAAAGTTCAGTGGGGATGGAAAAGGGGTTGCATGGAAATATAAATAAGACTCTACCTTAAAATTTTTCCTTACTGAACATTTTCTTTTTTAATTTAGTACTCGTGGATTTCAATTTGTGAAATTTCACAGCGGTTACTCGAGTTTAACTAGTGTGTTTTAGTTGTATGTTTCTGATTAAAATCGTTTGTCAGCGGATTGAAAGAATAGTTTATTCGCGAATAGTAGCCAAATCTGACAGGGAGTTTGATTTACTTAAATTTTGCGTGGCCTATATTTTATTGCAAAAGCCTTCATTATTTTTTGACCGGATAAAAAATATTTTTTCATGATAGTATTGCATTGCAATGTTCGTGAGGCCGTTGCTTCCTTCTAGTCTTAAATTGGAACATCTACTTGGGGTTCATTCGTCGCTGATCAAAACCCATCTCGTATGCTTATTCAGCGCTATCAGTGTACATCGAGAGATCTCAGAGCCTCACGTGACTGAGGGTAGCTTTCTTAAGTTTTGTTGGAGTCTCGTTTCATTAACCATCCATTTATTTGTGCCGTAATAATTAGAACTACACATTCCGTTTCGCCGAGTAGGCCCTAAGCTTAAAAGAAAAGTCACCCACGGCTACAACGCGGGAAGTTTTCTCTTTCCTGTGCAGAGAGCGAGTCTACCGGGCTTCGCATGATCTTCCAAAGCGGGGCCGCCGATCGAGGTTAAATAACTGCGTGGCCGGGGGGGGGGGGGGGGAGAGCGCGAAGCCTGCCAAGTGACCGTGTGCTATTTGCGTCTGGCGCGGCGTCGGCGGCGGCCTGGCTGGGGCCGGGGCCTAGGCCGGGCCACGCCGCGCCGCGCTGGGGGGCTTCCTGTATAAGGCCGCGCGGCCGGGGGGCTATTTCTGAGCCTCTGGATAAACACCACGCGCGCGCACGCACACGCGCCGCCGCCAGTTACTTCGCCTTGCATTCATTTACTTTCGGCCAACTTCGTTACAGCCGACAACCACAATATTCTTATAAAAATACATTTATTTAAATTTTGATTTAAGCGACAGAAATTTTGACGTGCATTTTGCATGAAGTGGAAAAATGCAAATTACATAATGAAAACAGTTCAAGGGAATTAATACCAATGCGATTTTCGACGAATCATGGTACCGTCCTTTTAATTGATTAATATTTCAAATTGACTATAGTTAGGGAGGAATTTACTCAATTATTTGGATATCTGATTTTGACGTCGAAGTACACTCCAACAACTACAAATATTTTAAAATACGTTTAACAGCGATCTAAAAACATTGCCGTAGGCCTGGTTTGAAGTTTCATTTCGCCATGTTATTTCTTCGGTGAAGAAATGCCTCATAAGAATTGAAATATCGAGGAAAGAACGAAAATAAAATATGGGGGATATATCGAGGAAAGAACGAAAATAAAAAATAAAATAATGTAATTAATGAATGTGTAATAAATTTCGAACTCAATCTACTTTTTGTTTGGGTTTTATAAAACTTTATCGCTATTCGTTGATAACTTATTTGTTTACCCGCCTATCCATCCTAAAAGTAATTTAAGTAAGTCACAAAAGTTATTTTCATTGACTAATTTTAAATATAATTTGTTCATAATTAATTCAAAACCTTAGCGTAAGAGCTTCATACTACATAAAATCACGAGTTGAAACCCGATCCGAGAATTTTAATTATATTATGAGCCTCTGTTATTTCTATACATATCCTTTTTTGTCATTTCTTCTGAATCGACACCCGCTTTAGTCCAACCGAGCGAAGCCTGTAGACGCTATCTACTATCATTTCCCCCTCATCAATCCAGTAATGTTCACTGAAATTTCTATCGTGAATCTAGAGCTCCGCTTTTCAGCACTATTGAACTGCAGCGGTAGCGATGAATTGAAACCGTGCGGTAGTCGTCCAAAGTGCTTCGAGGTAGAATCTTCCACGTTCGTTTCATCCCACTAAGCGCATGCGCCTCCTGCACTCGGGCATTTCGTTAAGGAGGAAGTGGGCGTTGACGGCGCTTCCTGAGCTGTGAGGGTTGGGGGTGTGGGAGGTGGGAGGGGCGTCGTACCTGATGGCGGGGCCTGCCGACGATGGACGGGAAGACGGCGCGGGGAGCGTCGTCTCCGGCGAAGCCGGCCTTGCACATGCCGGAGCCATTGTCCACAACCAGAGCAGCAACGTCGTCGTCACACATTTCGGCAGATGGTTGTTATCCTGCGACACAAAGAGAGCCCGTTCGTTACACACACAGTCACAGAGCGGACACCAACTACACTCTCCCTATCAACTAGCTAGCACCCACCACCCAAAAAACCCCAACATCTAAGCGTTGGCGTTACTAAGATTCACACAGAGCGATCATTGAGAGAACGAGCAACTTCGCTTTAAGGGTGACATCAATCTCACCCAATCGTTATTTATTAAAATTTGCGAGATCGGAAGTGAATCGGCTTGTTTTAGAAATTCAGAGAAGAAAAAAAATGTTTTCGAAAATGTTTAAAAAGAAGTAATATGACTAGCGAAAAGTTTTTGTCTGATAATCTAATGTATTACCTAACACTTCCGTGTTCTAACCTTATAAGTCGCGGAAACATTTTTATCATTGCCGCCATTCTATTTTGGTGTGCCATAAACAAGGATAGCATATTCAGAATATAAAATTAGAACGCGAATTTAAACACTTTCTATAAGTTTTGAAGACTGGCAACGTTCGTGTTAATAAGTAACATTCGAATAATTGTTAACACTTTCCAAACACTAAGATATCAAACACTAAATCATGTTGTTTTTGTAATAGCGAATTTTACATTACAGCTAAAAATTCTGATCAAATTGATCACTATTGAATGAAAGCAATACAATTATTACAGTTTTGACTATTTCATCAGATTTCAAACAAAATTATTCTAAAAAAATTCTCACAAATTAATCCTCAGAAAATCTAAAACTCGCGAATTATTTTCGTACGAACACACTAACCCGAAGCTTACAAAGAAATATATTTAAAAACACTTCTCAAACGGCAACACTAATAAACACGAAAGCTGCAAACTGTTTTCCTTGTCATGAGCCCCGAAGAGTTAACACGTCTTTCCCTCAAGAAAACATCGAAAGAAAAAATTCAAGTAACACAATTAAAATCGCAACACTTTTATACGAACGATCACCAATCCACTCGCGAAGCAAAATTGCGTTTAGGGAAGCGGTGTGTGCGAACTCACGACGGCGTACTACGCTAGCACTGCACTGCTCGCTGGCCGCTGGAGAGTCCCGAGCTACGTACCGTGCAAGCTTGTTACTAGCTCCGGCGCTCCTGCTCGACGTCTAGGCAGCGAGTGGGACCAGCGCCGCCGCGCCCACTAACTATATCCTTCGGTCGGCGGCGCCAAAAATACCGCCCTCCAAACAAGGGAATCGCGGCGGGGCCGGGCGGCGCGCGCGGTCGCCCCGCGCATGCGCCCACCGACGCACGCCGCACGCCGCGCCCCTAAAAGGGAAGGCAGCGCGGGCCCCGCGCCGCCCCCCGCCCCGCCCCGCGCCACCTTTTTAAGTTTTGAAGGATAACGGGCGGCTTCCCAGCCCCCGCGCCCCCTGCCCCCCGTCCCCCTCGGGGAGGGGGGGGGGGGCGGCACCGCCGCCGGCGCCCCGGAAGCGGCGGAGGGCGCGGCGATTTACTTTATTTTTAATTTTTTTCGCGCCGCGAGGGGGCGCCGGCGCCGCGCAGGGCAGGGCAGGGCGTAGCGGGGCGCGGCGTGGGCGCGGTTACGTGAGTTGGCATCGCCCGCGGGCGGATCTGGGGCAATCGTCGGACGCGACGCTTCGCGCCGGCCGCTTTTGCCCATTGACGAAGGCTGCTCCGCCCCCGCCCCGCGCTCTAGGGCGCCCGCGAGGAACCCGCAAAGAGCGGCGCGGATTTCCCTTCGCGGGCTCCTGTGACGCGATCTCTAACAGCCCGTGATGTACGTTAAGCTGCCTCGACGACAAAGTGGCGGACCTCTCGCCTCGTGCATATGCCTAGCACAGAGCGCTCTGTTCCTCTTAGTGTCGGGGTACATACAGTGTTCACTTCGTGAACATTTTGTGCGAGATGAGGCAAGTTGCGGTAGATTTCTCGGGGTAGATTTCTTTCCCAGACGAAAATTGGACGTTATTCTATTTTAATCGTTCGTCATATTTTTCTTTCGGGATCGCTCAATAGGATAGCGATCAACGCGTTAGTTTTCCACATCTGCACATTCCCAGATTCTTGCCACTCCATTACCATCTCGCCATTTCAATACATCTCTGTTGTGTGTTACGTTTGGGCATGCAAAAAACCTAACAATATACGAACCGTTATGTATTATTACCAAGGGGATTGAGATACATTTGATTAATGGTTAGGTCTCTTTGGAATTGCTCAAATTACCCTCAAACGTTTGGGAGTTGTTAGTAGAAGTTTCTAATACTGATTTATTAATTTTGACAGTATTGTTACAACTCTCCTTCGAATTGAGTGATCCAAATTTAAGACTCTGGGGAATCAGTAATTAGGAGCTGAGATTTGAATAATGATAATCAAATGTCGGTTTATTGGACAAAGGGGATTCTTGGAATGCTTTCATATTTTTTCCCGTTTTATTTCTCATTCTACCTTATTTTTATAAACTATACCACAATTACTTTAAGAATAAACATTCAAGAGTGCCGAGAAAATCAGGAAAAACATTCAAAATCTCCGTAAAAGGTTTTGTAATGCAATAAATTTCAGACCAGAATACCATTAAAATTAAATATTATGTCATTTAATTGGGTGTACTATGTGTCTATGTACCTAATAACGTACACCAGGAAATTCTCTCCGCACCGAGCAGAATCAGAGGTTCTTATTAAAAATTGTATTTATGTTTGTAGCAACCAGATCACTGAGAAAAAGTGAAGAGACAACACTTCCAACATCTTTTATGATTGTGGTGAGTACGCAATTTAGTTTTCATTTGTTGCAAAATGCAGTACGTGTTACCAACATAATTTCTGGTGCTATCATTCTCACCAGCCGCTGATGCCACTGCGGAGAGACTTTCTCGGCACTGTAGTACTTGGGTATGAATGTTCTGGAAAATTTTGGTTAAGTTATTAATCTTCACTGGGAGTATTTCCCACGACAAATTGGTAGATTTATATTCTGCTACATAACATACCGCATTTTTTATTTAACCATTCGAAATATTGTAATATCGATGATTAGTTTAAAAAATAAGAATCGTCCCTAAGTTGCAATGGTCATTATTTGAGAGAAATTTGGGGCGGTGTATTTCTAAAGAACAAGTAATGAAATTGTCCAAATAGAAAACAAACACCGATTGTTACTCTCGAAAATAATGCACATAATTAAATCTATATTGCATATAAACATATGGTTGTAAATTCGTGTAGAAAGTTTCTGTCGCTTCTCCGATTTTGCTCTACTTTTCCAGAGAGTAAGAGATTTTTTTAAGTAGTAAAAATTGGCGTTTTGTGGTAGTGCTCCGAGGTCTGAATTACCACAAGGTGCTCGTCATTCATCGCGAGTCGATATAAAACTTTAGACCTGGATCACTTCAAAGTATTCTACACAGAATGTATACTGTTCAATTGCAAAGCGCTTTACGTAGGATGACATTTAGCTCATTGGCGTCGTAATCTATAAAGTACATTTATCATATTATTGAATGACATGATTGTTATGTTATGGTTTGGTAAAATTACAAGTTCCTCGATTTTTTGACAGTCAAATTACGTTCGCTTTTTTTGCAATCAACTTTTATTTGTTTTTGTCGATCATACTGCCACAGTTACAAAGAACCACAACGTTAAATAAACCTATAACTAGGGAAATTTTTGGTCGTTTTCTCGAAACATATGATATCATGATCATCACAGTCCATGATGAAAAATCGAATGTTCTATTCTAAAATATAAAACTTTGTAATTCATCAGATGTATTTGTAATTCATCAGATGATAGAACCAACCACTCCCCGAAAAGTAATTAAATAAAGAATTTGTTAAATAAAAAATATTATGATTTGATTGTCAAAAATACGAGGAACTTATAATTTTATAAAGCATTTATCACAATGTAGAGGCGCGAAGAGAAAATACGTTGATTGGCAAACAAAATGAAGAAATTAACAATGGATGGTTGTTTGCGACTCTCATGAGAGGTTCGCAAAGTAAGTCTATTCAAGAAACAAATTAATAGTAGCATTTGATAAAACACGCACGTTTTCTAAAAGAAACTTTGAAAGTGCATATACATTTTTTTATTTTACAATCTAAATTGTTTACAGATTCGGTAAATTTAAATAAAAACTAGAAAAACAATCTTTAAGCTAGCCTAAAATATATTTTTATACACTGATATGTGTTATTGTTTATGATGTTTCTAACTAATCTAAATCCTTTGAATGGGAAAGTAGAGAACTCAAGAATTAATATCCTTTTACCGAAACAACTTTTATGCGATTTTTCGAGATATAGTTTCTACGATACTCTACGATATTCGTAACTTTTGCAGGCTTTTCTTAAGTTGATAGTGTTTCGAAATGAGACCCGATATTTCGAAAGCACATGATTCTTATACAGGTACAACGCAATACAAAAGTAGTGTAGACGTTTCATGTATGAGATCTCTGCCAAGAGTCCTTGTGTGTGACGCGGCGAACCCACAGCTCTGAGGCCCAACGGATGCCATTTCCCTGGGCGGTATTCACTCCTCACAAATAGCTTCTACTTGCACGGATTGCAAGACCATTATGTAAATCAGGATTCGAGGAGCCTCTTCGGCTTATTAGTTCTAATGCTGCAGACAGCTGAATGAGAAAAACAAGTATAAGAAACGCCTGTGTATTACGATAATTTGTGCACGCAGAGACCCGTTTTCACTGAAACAAAATAATCACTTAGCAAATTAAAGAGGTGGGAAACATAATACAAAATTAATAAGCATTATTTTTTTAAAACCGCCTGCATAATGAAAATATGTTGTGGAGATAAATGATCACAGATTACTAAGAAAATAAAAGGGTGGGACGTGGAAATTCCATACGCCTTTTATCACGCTCAAGTCTCTAATTGCATTTCTGATTCCAGTAGCAAGAGATAAGTGAATTCACTAGGCACCAGTTTAAATACAATATATTTTGAAGTATTGTATAACGCACACAATATTTTTAAAAAATGAAGGAGAATTACATGTAAAGATTCCTCTGCTTCGGAATGTTTAATGAGGGAAACATGGAGAAGGAGGAACCCAATGGTCGGGGAAGAAATGAACCGTTGCAACGCCGACGCTGTTTACGGCCACGGCTGCGAAGTCACCGAAGTCCCCCGTGCGTTGCGGGCGGTGGCGGGTGGGGCTTCATTAGCTTTTTCCTTACGAATGCGTCATTCACTATTGTCCTACCCACTAGTGCTGCAACTGTGGTGCATTTTAGCCCAGAACTGGATGGAGAGATCCGGAAACATACACGTCGGCTAGCGGAGTTTTCACAACCAGGTATCTCCCACCAGCGGGGCACTGCCCCAGCCGAGACAAGCTATAAGCTCTTGACAGATCTCTCGAAATATATGGTAGTGTAGTGCATGCGAGTGTAGGTGTGTGAACGCAAGGGGAAAGAACAGGACAGGGTCCGTCTCCCGTTTGTTAGGGTACTGCTCCGGCATCTCCCTGGTATTGATAGGAGAAACCAAGGAAAACTATCGATCAGAGCAGCCGGCCGCTAGAATTCTCTTCCAGACAGCAGGTAGGTAATTAGTGTCGAAAACCGGCCATGCCGTACGCTCGGGCTCTAGGAGGTGTCGGTGAGCGTGACTGAATAGGCAGCGGCGGGTGGGCGTTGGGGGGGGGGGCGGGAGGAGCAAACGCAGTGTCGCGGCGCGTCAGCGCCACCAGACTTCGACTCATTAGTGAAACTCAGTCAACAGTAAACCCTCATTAATGCGAATTCCAAAGGACCGAAATAATCGGAGTTCGTGTTGTAAAATTTCGTGTTATCCGATTTTAATAAATTTCTGTATTACTGTAATCCTTTGGCGCGATCCAAGTTTTGCTTGTGTTACGGCGAAATTAGTGTTAAATGAGTTCGTGCTAACGAGGGTTTACTGTATATTGACAATAATTCACACAAAACAACCGTTAGCATAAAAAGGGTCACCTTAAGAAAACACAATTCAAAGGCGCTAATAAAGGTGTTTTTAGTGGATTGTTTCTATTTTTATAAGTGTAGGCATAACTAGCTTTGGAGCAACTCAATAAACTTTTCCTTTTTGTAAGAGAAGTGGGACTAGAGGTTTCATTTATATCCGCGTTGGAATTATGAATTAATAATGGAATTAGAGCAAACTGCAACGGGGTAAGTCGATCTGCGAATAAATCTTCCGTGGCCTAGTTGTGTGCATTGCAAATTCCAAATGAACGACTAGGAACTGAACAACAACACTGAGGCATAACAGATAAGCTTTCTAGTTGTCACGTAGCAGGTCATTCTTAAATTAAGTTTTTATGATTTGGATTATTTCTCCTTAGATAAATTTAAAAACACTGACAATTGATATTGTATCAAGTCACTACTTCGTTGCTTCAATTTCGAGTCCCATTGCAGCGCTTGCTGCATCTCTGCCCCGCGAGGTGTCGGTGCTCCGTGGCCCGCAACGCGCGCGCGTGTTGCAGTGTTGCATACCAGCTGGGCAGCAAGATCACTGGCCACCCTAATACATGGTCGAGGTCGCAAAGGCGAGATCCCTTTAACCCATTTTGTTCCAGCGGCCTGTTTGGAGGAGAGTAATTTAATTAATTATTTTTAATACTTAAAATACTTCATTTAACAACAAAAATGCATGACTACAAAATTAAGATCAAAGTTTTTAGTAAGAAATGATAAAAATAAAGTTAGTATTTTTTGCAGCGAATAAAAATATGCAGCGAATATTTTAGTTTGCATTTAACTCATCATTTTACGATTTTTCCCTTTTAACGTTATTTTTTCACTTTATTTATTTATTTATTTATGTGTTTATTTATTAAGAAATAAGTTTATTGGAAAAATCTAAATATACGAGTGTAAATTTTCAATAACAGACGTTGCTATGCCTTAATAACGCGTATTTTGTATTTTATCTTTCTTAGAATGCATGTGTCCTTTAAATAGAATACTAGAAAGTAACTATATCATTTAATTACTTACCTCGGGTTTGTATTTAATAGTAACGGGCAGTAGCCACAATCTAATCTCTTCAGATAATACAAATATTTGTTTCGTTCGTTACGTTTGTTATTTGTAAATGTATAACGTGTAGGTTTACTAAATACAAGCTGTTTTATTTTAGAATGTTTTTTTTTTCAGTAGCCATACAAAATAAGTTCGGACTTTTCAAAAAATTACAAAGAAGTGACCAAGAAACAGGTAGCTTCGACTACAAATTTGACACTAATGGTAAATTATTATTATAATTTTTAAATGTTTATGTCTCTGTTCATCTATATTATCATACTATGCTTGGTCCCTTTCTTTTTTTAACAGACCTTGAGCAGCTAAGGGAGATGAATTATTTCACACTTTTCATTATTATTATTTTGCGACAGTTTCGAGGACAATGTTTTCCTCATCATCAGGCTAGAACATTATGTAAATTAGACGACCTATAGCAGCGTATGAGACGTGCACAGGTTCATCACGTTGACGTTCTTGATGTAGTTTCAAGGTGCTGTAACGAACCAAGTTCTGCAGTCACCACCACATTGCCGCCAACATCATCGCAGTCACCGTCCCTTTTGAACTCAACCTTCTTCTTTTTTTCCAGAACTTGGTTCGTTACAGCACCTTGAAACTACATCAAGAACGTCAACGTGATGAACCTGTGCACGTCTCATACGCTGCTATAGGTCGTCTAATTTACATAATGTTCTAGCCTGATGATGAGGAAAACATTGTCCTCGAAACTGTTGCAAAATAATAATAATGAAAAGTGAGAAATAATTCGTGTAGATAGATAATGTATAAGTAAATATTTAGTACTTTCCAGACGAACATTATTTACCTTATTTGATTACGTTCTTCCAGCAAAAACAAAGATTTGTAATATTTTTTGAAGTACTTCTCGCTCCTATCTTCTCGTAATTACCTATTTCGATTGAAATAAATCTAAGAATTCCACCCTTCTTCATTCTTCAAGTTTTTCATATTGAAGTATCGCGAAATTGAACCAAGTATTGTATCAATAGGCATATGATCCTAGAACGATACCCACGAAATACATATATTTCTCTCCCATAAGGATGACAGCAAAAAAATTGTGTTTAACCTCATACGTGCGGATATCGCACTTTATGGCTGCTATAAACTAACACCCTACTGGGTCAACATTTGCCTAATTGCCGTCCGTCATGGGATAGGTGGCCTGAGGCGATGCTCTTTTACAAAATTAGATCGCGGATTTTTAATAACAAAAATTGATAAAGATATCTACAATTGTCCATTACCATTACTCTCTGAATAAATACTAATATAGTGTGATAAGCCAAGAACCCTGGGTTTAGTTCTAATAATAGAATCGGCATCCAGCTTTAGAAATAACAGCATTGTTTGCAAATTCGGAAATCAAAGAATACGCGTTGTTAGGACAACGGATCAACGAAATGTGATACTCCATGCTTGATATCATAGCGCTGTGCAGATGGACACGACCCCGAACACATTACATGAAGATTTGGAGAGGGCATTGATAGCCGTGATCTTTTAGAAGAAAGCAAGGATTCATTCTCTAGAAAAACATTGAAGCGAACACATGTAAGCGGTTGGTGAGTTGCGAACGGATTTTCAGCATAGGCGAGGTATTATGTAAATGATAGTGGGGCGGAAATTCATGATTAGTTTGAGGTTTGAGAGCTTGGCATTGTGTCAATTGTAGTATTAAATTGAAATTGGAAATTTTATTAATGTAATAGTTGGAATTTGGAAAAAATAGACACCGTGTTTCGAGAGGATGTATATTAGGGTTGCTCCGAAGATGGAATGATTTTTCAATAAATAGCTGAATATAGTCAGTCGCAAGTAGGTGTTTCATACGAAACACAGGTTGGGAAAGTCACAAACGCGTATTAATTTTGTGGGAAATATTAAGTCCCAGTAATAGAAAATCGTTGAGGACATTCTGGAACACTTTTAGTTTAGGCAAGGACGCGAAAATTGGTATAACAAGGATTCCAAAGACAACTTTCTGCTAGTCAGCTAAGAAGTCATACATCAAGATCTTGTAGTAAGCTTACGAACTTATGTTCAAATCCGTACGGTGTTTTAATGTTCTACATCGAAATGAGATCAATTGAATTTGTAATATATACAAGAATAAATGTTTTATTGTTGAAAAAAGCTGATAATTTATATTAGTTGTCATTAATCTAATAATTGGTTTCAATCAATAGAACATCCAGGAATCGTGATTCTGTGTAGAATTACGCGTTCACATGGAACGGGTAAGGAGTTTCAATGTCGTATGTCGAACCCATGATTAAATTGGAAGTAAATTTAATAAATTAGTGCTAACATTGAGAGAATTTGTGAGCATGGCCGGGCAACGGTAGAAATAACAATATTAACAATAGCAGGGGAAGAAATTCCCTTCATAGTATTAGATGTTTGTTGAAATAGTATCCGAATTTGGCAATAGTAAAAATATCAGAGAAGAGACGGAAAGAAATTTCACAATAGGTACACAAATAATATAATTAATCTGAAATGAAAATGAATGCCTAGAAGTGGATTTTTTTGTATATAATATAGATATAGAAATTTAAATTTAACAATCTGAAATGAAAATTAATGCTGTGACATGAAAGAAAAAATTCCGTCGATGTGACTACGAGTAATAACCGCTTCCCCACTGAATCTCAAAACCATTAACGAATTTATAGGAAAATAACTTTTTGCTGTGAATTATTTTGTCCTGGCCCCAAAATGCAGCACAAATTTAAATCAAACTATCTTAGTTTAATAAGAGAAGCTGTATATTATTCTCATTCACTAAAAATAATATTAATTAAAGAAAAAATGTATTTTTCAATGCAAAATGAAAAAAGTTTAATAATTATGGCACCTCTATAAGCAAATGAAATATTCTTTGAATCGGACCAAAATGAACACAAAACCAAAAATGAGTGGGTATCATAAGTATATTTTAATCAGCGCAACTGTTGATCGTGTATTTATTTATTTATTTATTTATTTATTTATTTATTTATTTATTTATTTATTTATTTATTTATTTATTTATTTATTTATTTATTAAGTTTCAACGCTGTATGTTACCTGGAGGAATTTAGGTCTTCATCTAAGAATCCGCTGTCTATACTAGACTACATTTTGGCAATTTGCCTTACATGCTTCAATCTATCCCTGACCCCTTCATTAAATCATTGAGAACGATTATTAAAAGGAGCTGCAACCAAAACAGAGACGCCTTGAATTTCAGCGTCGACCTCACTAGAAACAATAGCTGCGATGCCAGACAATGGTAGTGCCGGAGGTATGCTGACATTTTGGCAGTACACTCGGAGCCAAAACTAGCCAACCAGAATGCGGGACAGAAAAAGCCGAGAAACCCTTTGTGCGCTACGCAGCCTACCAATTACTTGTGTGTGAAGTTGTTCCCGGATGTTCCTATCGTCTACGCTTCAATTATCACTGAGCGCTGTCGTATAAAATGTGAAGTTGCGTCCATGCTACATTATACTTTGCCTGATGAAAACGCAAGTGTTAGATGTTTTTCTTGGTGCACATGTAGCAAATGTATTTAAATCACTCAAATCTGGTAAGAATTGTAGCAACTTTCAGCAGAAATGTGCATTCCTACGAGTCTCAAATTAAACGGATACCACTAAGAGTAGGTCACTCAAAGTGAACGTGCTCCAAATGTCAAAATACGATTTAAATAAAAATATCGCTCCGTTAAATAGGTCGCATGTGTCTTCTATGATAGGTACAGAATGAGTATTCCAACCAACCACAGAGGGCTGAAAAAGAACCATTATGAGAACACGTGGAAAAAAGTAGGAAAAAATTCAAAGAAAAATGACGGAGTGCCTGAGAAGGGACAGGAAAGAAGAAAAGAGAAGAAAAAGAGATGGATTCATGCTTCATTTCTGGCTACCCACTCTCACTAAACTAAAAAAATCTTAAATACTCGACTTTTAATTTCTTATTTTTTAAAGCTACTTTCATAAAATAATATAATGCACTACCTGAGTGTTACATGGAATGACTTCAAAATTTAGTACTACCTGCGGTTATATTCGCGTGTTCCCCAGACGTTTAATGTGTTTCAATTCAATACGCAATCCAAACCCTTCGTTTGGTGAGCAGCGCGTCGAAGACCTAACTTTGCAATGAGAACCGCCGAATGGAAGGGGGGCGACGGGGAAGCTCCCGTGGCAGCCACCGCCCGCAGCCGAGAGCAAATAGCCTGCGAGCGCCGCGTCGCTTCGGGCGTGGGCGATGGGGCTTGCGATTTGAGGGCGAGGAGACGAGAGCGTCTTGCGTGCTTCCCCGAGCGCTATTTCCAAACTGCCCACTTCGCTGGCGGCCAGCCGCGCCGCCGCTCCCGCTCCCACCTCGTTCCCGTCTGCTTCGCAGCCTTCGCCCAAACCGAGTGCCGCCCCACCGGCCTCTGTCCTCAACTGCTCGGCTCTTCTCTTTTCGCTTCTCTGCCTCAGCCTCATCCTCCTTTTCATCACTCCGCCGCCTTCGCTCCTCATTGATTCAATAATTGGTGATTGCGGGTGCGTCAACTACCACGGTCATTACTCCCGCAAGTAGAGCGAATGTTATATCGCGGTGTTCCTACAACGAGAGACCCAGACGTCGGCTTGCCTCCTCAAGGTATCTCAGCCCGCGGGGCATCACCGCAGTCATGACGCGTTCTAAACCCCTGACATGTAGTGTAGCGCATGTAAGTGTAAGTGTGTATGCCATGGGGAGGAGACGAGAGAAGAGACCAAGGACGCGGAAGGAAAGATCGCGCGGGGTCTGAGGCCGTTTGTCACGGTACTGCTCCAGTATTCACCTGGTATTGATCGGAACCACGGAAAACTACCTATCAGAGCAGCTGGCTGCTAGAAATCTCTTCCAGATTAAATTCCACCCAGCTGTGTCGGTAGTATCGAAAATACGCCACCGTCGGGACTCGAATCCTAGAACTGCCTATTGGAAGTCGCTGCAGTGGCACCAGATGTCAAACTGAGCAACTGAAGCGGTGCCTCCACTGGATTCGACACGACCCAATCAGTCGCCCCTTCCGGTCGTGTTCTTGTTCTGATCGCGGCATCAACTGCCCTCGCCACTCCCGCTCTCGCTGCCTGCTCTGCCACATCCGCAGCGCTAGCATTGCCGCGCACTCACATAATACACAACTTATTACTTCTGAGATAACGCGTCGTGTCTCCACAAGCAAAGGGCGGAGATGTGGATTGCTGGCATCTCCGAACGAGAGGAACGTTCCGAAACGACTACTTTCTTTACTTCTTACTTCATTTCATCTTCACGTGAACCTGTAGCAAACTATAACTTTTTGACAAAAAAGTCAAAATTGTTTCTCTTTTGTCAGTTGTCATTAAACGTCCAGAATAATATATGTAATAATTTATTTCTTTAAATTTAAAAATTTCTTTAAATAAAAAAAGAAAATTTTATATTTCTGAAGTCCTAAAACAATTTTTACATCACACTGTACAATTCAAAATATTCTGTGCACAGTTTTTTTACAATTTATAACAAACCATCCTCACGAAACCAATTAAGTGTGCTTCTATTGAATAGAGACTTACTTTACAATCCTACATAAAACAGATTTAACGCGAAACTAGTGGTGTTACAGAATGGCACAGACTTTCTCGTACTAGTTTGTTTCCTAATATCTTTAGTCTACGCTAGCTTTTCTCTTTTGCTCCACTCTCTTCCCCGCTGCTACCTATCAGCGCCTAAAGACAATTTTTCATATTTTATCAATTTATCGGTCCCCTGAGAGTAGAATTGAGATATGACTTTAAGAATATTGTCCTTTTGTTTTGGTACAATCTTTTCATTTTCTTTATCTGTAATGAGTACATTGTAGATCGTATCTTTGAGCCATCCCAGGTTTCAGCAACCATTGTCTCAACACGATTTATTGACAAAATAAATAAATAAATATATATTTTATCACATAATTGATATGAATTTATTTGCAAATGTTTTATTTTAATGTTTAGATTTCAAATTTTAGATACGAATTAGATATTTTAGACTTCAACCTTAGGAATGTCTAGAAATACGACCTAACTTTTGTTAGCGTGTAAAATTTGTTCACGAGTACAGTCGTTATCAGCCGCGTTGGTGCCAGCGCCACCGCCGTCGCCGTCGCCCCCTCCACCGCCTCCGGTTATTCCCGGCCCGGGCGGCGGCTGCAGACCTCCTGCGCGCGGCCCGCCACGCCACGCCACGCCACGCCACGCCGCGCTACGCCGCCACGCCGCCACGCGCACGGCCTGTCTTTTCCCGAATGAGGCGCGGGTTCCTCTGCCTCTGGAAGACGTCAGACGCTTCGTCGACCAGAGAGGTGTGTCTCGGCCAATTTCTCAAAATGAATTGACACCAATGATCCCAATGCCCTTCTTTTAGCCAGAAAGATGCTCTGACCAACCAACAATTTTCGTAACCATTTAAAAATCGAAAAAAGGTTTATATATAAATAATATAAATAAATGTTATATATATATATATATATATATATATATATATATATATATATATATATATATATATAACACCATTTTAATATTGTGTGGGTACGCTACAATTGAGTTAAGAGTGAATACGAATAATTCATTTTACTTCAGCTTCACCCTTCATGCCAATATAATCGTGTGTGATTACATTCAAGGGTCTCCTTTTTCTGGCTTTTGTGTCTCATAACCTCCAAATTTTTACAATGTTTCATTAACAATTATTTCATTGACTTCGGGGGGGGGGGCAAGAATACCTAATTTATTATCTAAGAACTAGTTACCCAAATTTCTATTTATTAGAAAAATTAACACAAAAAAGCACCCAATTTACACAATTTGACTGCTTTTTTATTTCTGTGTTAATTTTTCTTTGCGAGGAAATATATTAATTTATTTTGTAAATAATAAACCATTTACATGTTTCTAGAGTGTTTATATGTTTCTGCAATGCAAAAGTTTACTTAGAAAGCATTTTTTCAAATCAACTTTTGAGTGATTATTACGTCTCAACTATTCGGCATACCCAAGGAGTTTGTTAGACAAAATATGCTTAACATTTCTTAAGAGCTTATTTTCGACGTTTCGACATTTCCTGCCTGGTCACCTGTACATGGGTGGATCAGTGACATTATCGATAAATGATTGCCACGATTTGATGTGAGAAATGGTGGATTTAATGACCGGAGGAATTGGAGAAGCGTGTAGAAACCTATCGCGGACTCATTTGCTCACCGCAAATTCCACGTGGATCGTTAGATCACCCCTGACACCCCTGATAATGACCCCTAGTCATTATTGCTAACTCCCAGGTATCCTTTCATTTGACCTTCGAGCTCATTTTTCTAGACCCGTATGCAGCACACTTCCCATTCATAAATGCAACAATTTATCACTCATCTCCTGTTCATCTTTAAGTAGTACAGTGGCAATTACTTCCCCGATTGTAAACACAAATAAGCAAAGCTTATTACACTATAGAGAACATTGAGTAAAGTACCAAAATAAAACGAGATACAAGGAAGCTGTGCACAGAAGATTAGGTTCATGTCCACGGATAATGTCGTAAAGAGAAAACTCCTTAAAACAATCGTTTAGTTAACTAAATATATTCATTAATTCCATAAAAAATCATCTCTATCTTGTTTATCTCTATGCTAATAGCACGCGTGCAATTACAATTCCACAGTGCAACAGAAAAGGAGCCAAATTGTTTAATTAAGAAACTATAACACAGACGTAGCCAAGGTATTTGCAGTCGACCATGAAACATGAACGAAAATGTACGTCACAGATTACGTAACTACAACAACTACCTATAAAAACGAATGAATAAAACTAAATTGGAGAAGTAAACGTTAAGCTATCTGACTTATGTAACAACATAACATATTTAACGTGAATAAATTAAATGCTTTACAAGTTAAACATTTGATCTTATGATTATGAATGTAAAAAATGTAAACATCAGTTGTGTTTACCAGTTCTAAAAAGTCTGTTATAGCAAAACTTCGTCAAAAGTGACTAATTTTTCCCCGCAATATTTATAAATGTTGTATTATTTCTCATACTTGTTTTTAATTTTCGTGAGAAGTAATGTTTTCATGATTTATCAGTTTCTAATATTTTATCCGGAATATGTTGTTTCCTTCCATTTGCAAATATTTCGTGAAAACAAACAAACAAACAATGCAAGGCCCACTAAAATAGATCTTTTTGAGAAGCAATATTAGGTCATCAAATTCATGCTTTGGGTGGAAAAGAAGTGCTTGAATTTCATAAAATTTGAATTATTCGTATATGGAAACGAAAAAATATTGAACGTAACATGTGTGTAAAGGGGTATAATTGCACTCATGATATATAAAAAAACACGCGAAAACAATTGGTCATTATGTGCAGTCAATAAGTGATTTTACCTCAGAAAAAAGAGAATATTTTATTTTGTCTATATTGGTATTAGTAACAAAACTCCAAGTTTTTCACTTGGATATGCTTCGGGAAAAGTTTTAATTGTCAAAAACCCACGACATTTGCGGGCATTTTTTGGTTTTGCGTAATAACGTTTAATGATTCATCTTAGTGCAAAACTGGTTATGATCAATTTTAAAGGTCACAAAATTTTATACAAATTGTCTCTTGAAGAATTTTACTTTCTCGCTTCTGCTTACGAAGTATAGAGAAAGTATTGCAATGATGCGGGGGGAAAAAGGACGAATTTTCAACAGAAAAACTTATTGCCAGACCCTGGTAAGAAAAAAGTGGATAAATCATATCCCTATATAGTAAATTATTTCCTTTCACAAGTTATGTTGTCAAAATCCATGTTTTGTGAGTCCTTAATACCGAAAAATTGATTGATGGCAAAACGTTTGTCTGTCCGTGTGTGGTCAACGCTAGGGTCTTAACCGTTCAGTCGATTTTCTCAAAAATTGAAATTCCCCAATCTGGATGATGTCGCGACCCCTTGAATTTGAAACTGAAATTTTAATTTTGGGGGGTATATTACATGAAGCCCCTGGAACATTTCCGAAATTTAAAAAAATGACGCCAATTTTTTTGATTAAATTTTGTTGTCTGATAACGGAAAGGGCGCGTAAGAGCTTGGTTCTACTTATCGGCGTCTTCCTATAACTAAAATATTTCGAGCCACAGATTTTTTCTGAATAAAATCTATTCTATAAAACAGATTTTGAATTAATATACAATTTTTCGAAAATTTGAGTAGTTTTCGTTTAATTTTGTATGAAATATTTCAATTTTCAATTTTTTAAATAATTTTTTCTCAAAAAAAGTATTTATCAAAGGATGGTAGAAATATGATGCTAGCGCCATATTCGGGGAACTCTCGGTATTTTCGAAAATTGCATGAAGTTAATATTTCAAAATAGAAAATTGAAGATAAACATTTTTGTCTCAAACGGAATCCAAAAAAAGAGCTGTTCTAAAAAAATATCTCTTTAACCCTTCAGTGTTCGCGTTCAGAATTGGAACGCGAGTGTTCGCGTGGGCTACGATTGCAATCCATTAAAAAAATCGTATTAGCAATATTTCACAAACAAATCGTCTTTTGGTTCAAATATGGACGAGTAATGGTATCTAAATCACTGAAAATGTATAAAATACTAAATAATGTGTTAGAACATAGACATATTACCAATTATACGAAATGCTACACAAAAATGCATATATTATGCCTTTCAACAAATATGGTCAAATACATGCGAGCAGATATTTGTTTTTGAAAATTCTTTTCTCCTATGTGTTGTACACATGTCATAGTTTGCATTACGATTATTAAATAAAGCAGTCTGACAAAATTGTTTAAAAATCTTGAGCCAAGTTCGTTAACTCTCGCTGTGAACAGCGAATGGATACGACTGGATAACGATAGTAATCCACGCGACTACTGAAGGTTTAAAAGAGGTTATGTACAATTAAAAAAAAAAGTTTTTACGTATTTTGGGTTGAAGTTTATGCAATTTCTAAAAAATAATTTCTCAAAAACCACTGCCAATTTTTTCTTCAAATTGTTTCCGCTTTAATTTTTTCCATTTCCAGAACAAGAAACGCTTAAAAGAATGGTGCAAGTCT
The DNA here is from genome assembly GCA_011170035.1 of Teleogryllus occipitalis. Lineage (NCBI taxonomy): Eukaryota > Metazoa > Arthropoda > Insecta > Orthoptera > Gryllidae > Teleogryllus > Teleogryllus occipitalis. Next base: position 132,993 of record BLKR01000229.1, read on the forward strand.
CATTTGCATTAAACTCTCCGTATTTTTGAAAATTGCAAAAACTTAACGTTTGGAAAATATAAAATGGAAGACAGATTCTTTACCTAAAATAAAATATGCTTTAAAAATTCTGCTCATTAAATGTGATCATGTACAATTAAAAAAAAAAACTATTAGTTTTCGCGTAATTTCTGCTTGACATTTAAGAAATACATAGAGATGTCCCACTAACTTTGAGCCACGAGAAAAATTCTCAGAGGGCGGGAATGGATCAAAACGATATGAAAAAAAAATTATAATTGACTATTGAAAATCCCAGTATTAATTCGATTTTAACTTTATTCTACAAATTGTATTCTCAATATATTGGTGAATTTTCTTTCAAACAATCCGCAAACCTTAATTGAAACTAGCCCAATTGGATTTTTTCTCTTAAAAATATAATTTAAATGTACTACGGAAGAAAAATTGAAAAAATTGCGTTTTGTACGAACATAATTCTGTACGAACTTTTTATTATGATAATTTGATACTACCACCGTATGCGGTGTTGCCAAACTGCAATGTTTTCGCAGTTGACAAGTTATTCCGAGAATTTTATTATTGGACGGCGATATGAGTGGAAGAGAGATAAGGCGTCTTCCTTTTCTTAACGTTAATGTTACAATGCCTCTACGTTCAATAAAATAGTACATCAACTTTATTTGCTTTTCAGGCGATATATTGGATGGTCTTTAGTTCTGGATGTTCAATTTATATGTGAAATTATCCTTGGATGTCTGTATAATACGTTACAAATAATCCAAGTAGTTACAAATAATGTGAGAAAGTATGGGCTGTTGTAGCACAGCTAGTTTCTTAATCAAATAGTAAGAGAGCGACAAGGCTTTAAAAATTCACGATTTTTTAAATACTGAAATTGACCCAAATTACTAACTCCCTAACGTTTTTTTTGTGTTTTTTTGGTGGTTTCCTAAGATCACTATAAATAAAAATCGATTAAGTACTAATATTTTAATAGTTGAGGTTAAACTCGCATTTGAAAGTTCTGGTAAGAGTGGCAGTAGGCTTTTACGTTCTGCCACCTAAAACGATTATCAATAGCATTTCAATGGCATATAATGAAGTTGTTTTCTTCTTCTGAAGCTGTTTTGAAAGCTGTTGAAAAATCTCACGTGCATCAGGTCCATGTTCGTGTCGCTCTGTTCCATAAACGAAAAACCGTATTAATGATCTATTAGATGAAGTACCCGGCGTTGTCCAGGTATTTGTTAGGAAGTATTATAAAGGAAGAGGAATTGCATATCTTCCGTCCTTCGCCGGATCCTGCTTCGATCATTCTACTGTCCCCGTTCCGCCTTGCCCTGCCCCTCTCTGCCTTGCTCTCATCTTGTAATACCTAGTCTTTCTCAGGCACTTTCTCACTAAGAAAATATTTATATTTTTTCTTATTGGGGTCCCACGTCCCAAAATTCACTCACTTTATCACTAAAAACCTATTAAAAAATTAAATACATGTACTCACTTTTGTTATATTTTTAACAACCATAAAAACAAGCGTTGAAACGCATTCAATTCCTTCAAATACCCATTTCCCATTACTCTTTTTTTCTTCAATTATACTTCTTGACGATTATACTCTCTTCCATTTAAATAATCATTCCTCCGCTACCAAAAGTTAAGTTTCCACTTTCCACTATGATAAAACAGCTTCCTACGAAAATTCCTCCAGCGGCCACAGTTTCAGCATAACTTACTACAGCAGTAAATCATTTGTAACAAGTGTCATTTTCGCTCGTGCAACTCTCAAATACAAAATAATCATGCTTAATTTACTACAACTAAATCAATAAGTATTTTACGCAGAACACGTGTGTGCATTCATACCTTCTTACGACAATATCAACCTCATCCATAAACAAAATGACTCTTGTTTACGCCTAGACGCAATTGAAAAATATATCCAAGATACTTTCATAAACAGAGTGAAGAAAGCTGACAGAGTCATTCTTAAATATGAACATTCCGAATTAGATAATTGAAAGTAAAAGTAAACAAGTGCTCTCTTATCCTATTTCTGTACATTGATGAACTCAATCGTAGATCTCAGTCGTTATCCTCTGGTGTCGCAGAGCTAAACCATTGCACATTGATGCATTAATGGTTATGTTACACGAAATAGGTCCACAAAAGAAATTTTGTAAATATTGTAATTTTGTAAATATAAAAAGAGTTATGGTAGTAAATCATAGCCTATAGTACTCCTGGCCCTCAAAGAAAGCTATCACAAAAGTTTCATCGATATTGGTTCAGTACATTCAGAGATCGCGCTGTAACGCAATGCCCTGTCTTGATATATTAGTGACGTGTTATAGAATTCTCTAGATATATTTATTTTTGTGAAGTACGAGTAAATATGGAGATAATAATTTACATGGGAATAGATGGACGGACAGAAGACGTTTTGAAACAAGATTTTTATTCCTTTCGTTACTAGGGCTTGTCAGTAATTGTTTTTCGGTCGAAAAGTCGCCTTTTCGGGCACAGTATTACAATACCATCTTCGTTTACTCAGCCCAGTCTGATGTATCCTGATAATGTTCTTGGGAAAGTAATTTTACGATTATCTTGATTTGAATATTTTGACGTGGTAGATATAAATGACGACTGATGCGCCCAGTCTGATGTATCCTGATAATGTTCTTGGGAAAGTAATTTTACGATTATCTTGATTTGAATATTTTGACGTGGTAGATATAAATGACGACTGATGCGCCCAGTCTGATGTATCCTGATAATGTTCTTGGGAAAGTAATTTTACGATTATCTTGATTTGAATATTTTGACGTGGTAGATATAAATGACGACTGATGCGCCCAGTCTGATGTATCCTGATAATGTTCTTGGGAAAGTAATTTTACGATTATCTTGATTTGAATATTTTGACGTGGTAGATATAAATGACGACTGATGCGCCCAGTCTGATGTATCCTGATAATGTTCTTGGGAAAGTAATTTTACGATTATCTTGATTTGAATATTTTGACGTGGTAGATATAAATGACGACTGATGCGCCCAGTCTGATGTATCCTGATAATGTTCTTGGGAAAGTAATTTTACGATTATCTTGATTTGAATATTTTGACGTGGTAGATATAAATGACGACTGATGCGCCAGTCTGATGTATCCTGATAATGTTCTTGGGAAAGTAATTTTACGATTATCTTGATTTGAATATTTTGACGTGGTAGATATAAATGACGACTGATGCGCCCAGTCTGATGTATCCTGATAATGTTCTTGGGAAAGTAATTTTACGATTATCTTGATTTGAATATTTTGACGTGGTAGATATAAATGACGACTGATGCGCCCAGTCTGATGTATCCTGATAATGTTCTTGGGAAAGTAATTTTACGATTATCTTGATTTGAATATTTTGACGTGGTAGATATAAATGACGACTGATGCGCCCAGTCTGATGTATCCTGATAATGTTCTTGGGAAAGTAATTTTACGATTATCTTGATTTGAATATTTTGACGTGGTAGATATAAATGACGACTGATGCGCCCAGTCTGATGTATCCTGATAATGTTCTTGGGAAAGTAATTTTACGATTATCTTGATTTGAATATTTTGACGTGGTAGATATAAATGACGACTGATGCGCCCAGTCTGATGTATCCTGATAATGTTCTTGGGAAAGTAATTTTACGATTATCTTGATTTGAATATTTTGACGTGGTAGATATAAATGACGACTGATGCGCCCAGTCTGATGTATCCTGATAATGTTCTTGGGAAAGTAATTTTACGATTATCTTGATTTGAATATTTTGACGTGGTAGATATAAATGACGACTGATGCGCCCAGTCTGATGTATCCTGATAATGTTCTTGGGAAAGTAATTTTACGATTATCTTGATTTGAATATTTTGACGTGGTAGATATAAATGACGACTGATGCGCCCAGTCTGATGTATCCTGATAATGTTCTTGGGAAAGTAATTTTACGATTATTTTGATTTGAATATTTTGACGTGGTAGATATAAATGACGACTGATGCGCCCAGTCTGATGTATCCTGATAATGTTCTTGGGAAAGTAATTTTACGATTATCTTGATTTGAATATTTTGACGTGGTAGATATAAATGACGACTGATGCGCCCAGTCTGATGTATCCTGATAATGTTCTTGGGAAAGTAATTTTACGATTATCTTGATTTGAATATTTTGACGTGGTAGATATAAATGACGACTGATGCGCCCAGTCTGATGTATCCTGATAATGTTCTTGGGAAAGTAATTTTACGATTATCTTGATTTGAATATATTGACGTGGTAGATATAAATGACGACTTACAGGCGGGCTGAGTCCCTACCAGGAAAAAAATTACTACTTTTCCAGCAAACTTCACCTCAAACTCTTTAGACGGTGGGCTTACTCATAATTCATAACAGCCATTGAGTCGACCAAATAAGTGATACATAATTTACAATTAATGTTAGTTTCAAATGTTGTCCTAATTGTTTTCGATATATTTTACACAAAGAGTGGGATAATGCAGACCAAACTTAATTTTTGGCGGTTCCAGGTTTTTACATTTTACTTCCTCGTATACGTACGTATATACGGAGTAATATACCTAGTATAGAGAAAAAATTATGTAATGCTGCGAGAAAAAACGGCCAATTTTCGACAGAAAAAAATCATTCCCGGTCGTGAAAACAAGAAAATGGATATATCCAGTAGCTAGATTATGAAAACAAAATCCCCCAACACGTGGAGTAGCCAGAATCCCTGTTTTATTGGTCCTTCATGCCGAAAAACCAATTGAAAGCAAAACGTCCGTCCGTCTATGAACACTACTAGCGCCGAAACCATACGTACGATTTTTTCCAAATTGAAGAAACCCTTGTCCATCTGACACTAGTTGAAGCTTTGAAATTTTGAAAAATATTTTTTAAAATTTGGGGGTACTTTACATGAAGCTCCCCAGAAATTTCCAAAATTATCTCAAAAACGTCTCCAATTTTTTCTTTAAATTTCTTGTGAGGATAGAGTAAAATACACTTATAAAGGTGGCATAGGTATGATTTATCCGGTTAACTCAGAATTTTCGAAAATTGCAAAAGTTTGATTTTTTCGGCGTCTTCCTACAACTACAAAATTGAAGACAGATTTTTCCTTCAAATAAAATTTGTTGTCCATAAATATTTCTTTCATAAAGGGGATATACATTTGTTTGAAAATGTTAGTAGTTTTCGTGCAATAGTGCGTGCAATATTTGTAATTTAAAAAAATTACAAAAACAAGATTTTCTCAAAAACGGCTGCAAATTTTCTCTTTAATTTTTTGTAGATATAGTACCAAACAAACCCTATAGGATGACATAAACGCCATATTGCTATATTCTTTTGTTTTTTCAAAAAATACAAAAATGTAATGTTTTGATCTGTCTCTCACGTCGGTAATATTTCCATTAGATGCGATTTCTTTCCGTTATTGTATTTATGAGCACATTCGCGTTAAATAATGTCAAATAATGTTTGTCGATTACACAACAGTTTTCTATAAACATGAGCTCAAAACTCCACATTTTCAAAAACCAAATTCCATTTTCTCAAATATGGCTCCAAATTTTCCGTCAAATTTTTCTAATAGATAGTGCTAATTGCACTGTTTAATATAATGTAAAGTTCAGTTTGGTGTTATCTTTTGTTTTTTCAAAAGGTACACAAATGTAATTTTTGAAATATCTCTCACGCCGTTAATAAGCACATTTCCACCTTTTTGTATACATTAGTACATTTGTGAGTGGAGGTGCTTCAAATGATTTTAAATGGAGTTTTTCAAAAACTCACTAGATTCCCGTGAAAAAGAGCTTCAAATTTCGCATTTACAGTAATTCTTAATCGCCATTTTCTTGAAAACGGCTTCAAATTTTTCAATGAAAATTTCTATTTAAAACGTGGTTTTACTCTTTTTTAATGTTCTTGAAGTAATATTTCCGTTGTACTATTAGGAAAGCAAAAAGATGACCAAATGTCAAAAAAAATGTACTTTGGGCGACGATAGATGGCAACTAATCAGAGAATGGATTAGTTGCCATCTATCTCAAAAGTGGCTCCCAATTTTTTCTTCAAATTTTTCTAATAGATAGTGATAATTGCACTGTTTAATATGACGTAAAGTTCATTTTGATGTATTTATTTGTTGTTGTTTTTTTAAATTACACATTTTTTTAAAATACCTCTCACTCCGTTATACATTATACGTTATATATATATATATATATATATATATATATATATATATATATATATATATACACACACACACACATTTCCATCGATTTGTATGCATTATTACAATTGTGAGTGGAAGTGCTGCAAATGATTTCATATGAACTTTTTCAAAAACTCAATAAATTCCTGTGAAAAAAAGCTTCAAATTTCGCATTTACAGTAATGCTTAATCACAATTTTCTTAAAAACCGCTTCAAATTTTTCAATGAAAATTTCTATTTGGAACGAGTTTTTACTCTTTTTTAATATTCTTGAAGTAATAATTCGGTTGTACTACTAGGAAAGCAAAAAGTCGAGAAAATGTCAAAAAAATATACTTTGAACGACGATAGATGGCAGCTGGCCAGAGAATGGAGCTAGATCTTAAAGCCAAACCGCACCAGAGAAATTAGAAAACTAAACTACGAGAAAGTCTGTTCCATTTTGTAGCACCTCTAGTTCGATTTGCGGTACCCTCGTATTTAAAACAATAATATAAATTTTCGTTCTTCGATGTTTATTTTGCGCTCCCAGCTGACGCGTGGTCCGCGCCGTCTATTTGTTCCACATAATGTCACTGCCGCTCCTGCCACATTCTTATTCTGATGATATGCATATTATCGTAATTTGAGAGTTACAATCGAAGTACGTTTGATCGAAAGAGCCAACCCCGGTGGAGCATCGCCCAAGTAGACGGAGACGAAGGATTTGCATTGGAGATGCAAATGTAGCGTGGGTGATTTCACCGTGATGGACTTCTCTTGCCATCATCCCGACCATTAGGTCCATCACTCATTACTCTCACGATCACGTGCAGTTGAGGACAGCAGCACTGCAAGTAATCACCCTCCCGAAAAGAGACCTTCTGTAGAAGAAACCTCCTCTCTCGCCAACGTTCAACTCAAAATCATTAACACAATGCAGCATTGCGTTAAGTTATAACACATTCAATGACTTCATTTGACAGTGTTTCAAAGCAGCGAAAGGCTGATGGGTGCTTAGTAGCGCCTGCGCAGCTGCCGATGGCGCGGCGGGTCGCGGGCTGTCCGATCAGCCGCAGCGAGCCATTAGCGGCGAGCGGGCGAGCGGGCAAGCATGGGGGGCGGGTGGGCGGGGCGAGAGGGATGAGTAACCGTGATGCCGCCCGCAGAGGCTCCGCGCGTTCGCTCTTCTAAATTACCTCCTTTCTATAAATACGCGCTGAGTCTTTACTGGATCAAGGGCGGCGCGGCGCGGCACCCAGGCCTGGCCGGTCCCTCCTCGGAAGGGCCACACCCCCGCGCGCACACTTTACAACGTTATTTGCATCGGATCCGTAATATTATCAGAATACCCGCACAATATTTGCCCGGGCTGAGATGGCAACGCAGTTACTTAAGTTCCGCAATCAATGTACTTATCTACTAACACCTGCTCGCCGACGTTGTGTATCATTTCCCGACGCATCACGGAAAGTTGAACTATTGCCATTTTCGAAAATTGACATTTTATTAAGCAAACAATACCCTACGTAAATAAAAAATGTAAATAATTTGAAACAGGTTATTAAAATCTTGTTCACTATTGTTTCAATTGTTTGAGCTTTCAAATTCTTACAGAATTTCGCGAAAGCTCTTCATATTTCCAAAAATTGTACATCTCATTATTTTGAATAACAGATTTCATTTTAACAAATTTATCTTCATAATGCAGTTGGTGAAGAAGATTAAAAAAAAACTTTTGTAATTTTCGAAAATTCAGAGGTTTCAAAGAAAATAGGTCATGCGCGGTTTTTATAAGCATACTTTCCTCTCTTAGAGAAAAACAATTTAAATAAAAATTCGTGCCATTTTTTATACAATTTGGAAAATGTCTTAGGAATTTCATAGAAAAAACCTCTAAAAATTAAAAGATCTGTTCAAATTGGAGGGGCCGTAATGTTCACAGATCGATCCTCGAATTCCAATTTTGGTCAAACTCCCGGATATGGCTTAGGTGCTAGCGTTGTTCACAGACTGACAGATTGCCGAATCTCACTTTTTTCGCTATCAAAGATACATTAAACGTGCATTATGAATACACTAAGTATTCGAGAAAGTTTTTTACATAATTATAGGAACAAAGAAAATCCTCTTTTGCGGCAGCAGGTACACCAGATCGTGTTTTTCTAATGAAAAACCACTTTCTCCTGCATTACAAAATTTCATCTTTCTATCAAGAAGATGCAAGAAAAAAAATAAAATAAACATTTAGCATATATTCATGAAATACAATTGTAAAAAAATCGCCATAGATTTTCATTGAAACATAGGTATTTGGTAATTTATATAGCAATGTGAATTTTTTTAAAAGTCTTGTCAGTGGCGAGCAAATGTGTTGCCTCACTCCCAATCACAAAAACCGGCAATGCTCATGAACAGGGCAACCTCAACTCGTCGCACCGACATGTTCGCAAGAACTTCCACCTCACGCCTTCCGGTTAGTTCTAGGGATAACAAAATTGAGTAAGAAAGAAAATTAGCTTACCATGTGAGACTCAAAAGCGAGCTATCTCTTTCTGTGACCTTGGTGGCTCAGTTACTGGCTTCTCCATTCATTATTTTTTTCTTTTCTTTGTTTTTAATAATACTCTTTTCAACATTTTCATGTAAATTAAATATTTCAATAGTTAATTCAATCAGAAGCATTGCATGTTTGATGATGCAGTACATTGATGTGGAGTCACATTTCATCACAAGTCTGCTCCTGCAATTGATCAAAGGAGCCAAAGGATACAATTAACATAGCGTAATTATTTAATTGGCAATTTTTTAAATAATATAGAAGCTTGTTTTCAAATTAATCCATTTTTGTCTAATTCTGCTCTTAAACACCAACTTCCTCCGAGATTAGCTCTGTACCCCTTTTACTTTATGTAAACTTGCAGGTGAGATATTTACATTTAGTATCCCACAACGGAGAAAAATCGTCATTAACATTCTTAAAATTACATGAAACAAAGTATTAACAAATGTAGTTAAAATAGTTTCTGAACCATATGACAATCCCATAAATTATTTTTAAAGTTATATCTTTTGTTCAGTTAACTTTATTTTTAATGATTCTAAAATTTCACGAACTCGTGCTTCATATGGTCGAATACGGAGCGCCCATTGGTCAAGACTGCTCTGGAACGCGTGAAATCGCTTTTATTACCGACAGAGTCGGAAAGTCCCAGTCTCCCATTCGAAGAGAACCGTGTTCAGTTGGGCATAACCGCGCACCGTTCACAGCTTGATCTAATGGACCGCTTCTCAGACATCCGTGTGATTTTAAAAGCGCTGAGAACCAAAAGACCATGCACGGCCATCTCCCCCCTCTTCCCGTGCTTTGTCCTGCCGAGCGCCAAAAAACGTCATATTAGCAATTCCGTCATTCCGAAAAAAAAAAAAAAAAAAAAAAAAAGCCTCAGCTCGCAGGAAGAAAATGCGTTTCGCGGAATTCCGTACAACGGGCGGACTTTTTTCGTGGTTGATCATGAGATGAATTTTTCGCCGTCAGGTGGCGGCGACTAGGGACGGATGTGGCAGAGGATCAGTATCGCTCTCAGAGATGTAGCAGCCCGATGTCACATTGCTTTTGTCACTCCACAACTAAAGTTAACAATGAAGATTCCTTCCGCTCCTCTTGGCCTCTCTTTTCCTTTTCATCTTCAACTGGACAATTGTACTTAGTCTCTTTATTTGTGAATTCATTGTGTAAGGAATTACTCAACAAAGGGCTAATTGCAACTATACGATTCCTTTTATTGTGGATAGTTTCATGTTTGTTTGAAATCCAGCACATACAGCGTGAGCCATTTTTAAGCCAGGGGAAAAATCCATCGTTTTCCTCTTAATATAAACAGTTCTTTTAACGATGTCGCATCAGAGGCTCGGCTTAGAAGGTGGTGGTTGTAATTTTCCGAATTCGTCGCAACCTGTCTGACATCCGAACTTTATATACATTTCTAATACTCAAAGCGATGTTGTAAACTTGGGAGGTCTTAGCGTCGCTTGTGAATAGCGAGTGTACCGCAATTTCGTCAGCCGGCTGGCAGGCTAAGACTCTGAGAGCAGAAAACGGTCCAGACCTGTCGCAAGTTGCTCACCAACTCTGTCAATGCACATCTTTGCGTTTTCCCCTATTTATAACCGAAAACAAGGAGACTTTCGGTTGGGTGGTATAATAGCGTATCGGGCTGTTATACCCAAGTTTGCGGGTTCTAACCCGAAAGGAAGTCGCAATCGTCCAGAAACTGCTGTGCAGCAACGAATCACTTCTCTGCAAAAGTAGATTAGAAACATTTGGTCACCCAAATGAGGCGGATCTTGTCACCCGAAATGTCTTATACTGTATACATCTGCCATATTCTTTCCTTTCGGACGTGTCAACAAAAAAACAGCACCACTGAAGAAACAAAAAAACACACGCTTTCCACTCTGGTGTCCTGAAGGACAGAGCGCCATGAAAAGTGGTCAGGATTTGAATCGCTCCGCTTCTGCCTAAACGGTGAGCTTTCTTCCTTGCCTTTTCCCAAACATGGAGCCTCACCTCACACTCCGAGAGCTACAATTGCAGAAGCAGTCGGATCGAAGCTCTTACACTCAAGCTTTTGTGAGGCAGGGCAGGATGTACTACGAGCAAAATAAGCAGTTGCCTAGGGGCCCGCATCCATGGGCAACCTTCGAAAAACGACATAACATATTTAAACCTGTAAAATAATTGTTAATAGCCCGATTGTATTAAGTTTTTATTTAAAAATTAAATTTTATTTAAATATTGTTCATATCTGTGACTATTACTACAGTAAACCCTGTCCAAAACAGAACCTGCCATCCCGGACAAAAATCTAAGAACGGAAAGGTTGTGTACGTAAAATGACCTCTATATGACGGAAACCTGTCTAATGCGGAAACGGAATGGTTTTTAGAGAACGTAAATAGATTATGTTATTATTTTTAATTTCAGGTACTAACTTTGGAATGGCATAATGCGAAGGTTCATATGCTGAGAAAATAGAGTAAACGTAGAGGTGCCTGCTGTCGGGAAATCTGGTGAACACACCGAGTGTTTCGTTGCGACTTTCTCAAGCTTTAGTGTGATTTTTCAAGGTCTCGACAAGCACGTCTTCGTCGCTGTCATCCCGAATCCTTAACGTTGGTCGTCCGCGCCCCGTTCAATTCTCAAAAGCATCACCACGCTTCCATCAGTCGACGATGGAATTCCGGGAAGGCTGTCTTGTCATCCTAGCGCACCAGTCGTAGGGTTGATGACGTGTACACCACACAATGTAGTGACCTCTCGCAGAATAGTGTAAGAAAGTTGTGTCAAAATGTCTTAGAAGCATACGAGCAAAACTGTTCCGCTACAGAATAAAATGGAAGTGATTGATGAACACTTGAAGAAAAAAATTTCTTCAAAAGATATAGTTACGAAATGCAGTGAGTAAATTTATATTTTGCGAATTAAGGGCAAAATTAAAAATGAATGGTTAAAAGGACAAAATTATATCGAAAATATTGTACCTAAGTCACATGGTGAATTTTTGGCAACCCTCCAAACCCGCCAAGATGGACACTTTTTGAAGGAACCGTCAGGTTCCGTCTTAGATATTACTGTATTTATACTTTTTATCAATATTAAAAAAAAGTCACTTCCTTTCTTTACAAAAGATCTAAAAATTTACATAACTATTAAGAATATTAATTACACATTAATTTTCTATCTGATCATGACAAGTTATCACTATGTCAAATCCATGCGATTGAAACTGAATATTAGTAATGCAAAACTATTATCTTATGCAACATCAAAAAATCTAATTTCTTTTATTTATAAAGTAGGAGCTGATAGAGGCAGTTTCTCAGATTTTTGGATTTGTGGGTGATATTTGACGATAAAATGTAATTATTCAACATATTGATTATACTTTGAATAAATCAAAGAAAACAATGAGTTTTGTAACATGATTATCCTCTGAATTTTTGAAAATATTAAAACTTTATAAATTACATTTGTCGGGCTTATTTTGTTACATGGATATTAAATCTACTCACCTAATTACTTGCCTGTTTCTTAAGACATGAGAATGTGACATATAATTTATTTTTCCGGCCTATGTGTGAATTTTTAATGTTAATATTGGAAGATTATATTTAAAAAATTGGCAACTCTACAAGAGAACTACGTTTGCTTTCGCAAAACCATCTTTGTATTATTATGCATAGTCAAAAATGTGTAGAATGTCGATTCTATAAAAGTAGATTTTTTTTTTTAAAGTTTGAATTTGACAATAATGTTAAACACCTAACACTTAATAAATTTACTTGATATAAACTTTTAACATAATAACGGTATAATTTTTATTTTCAATTATTGTATTATTATTATTATTATTATTATTATTATTATTTCAAAGCAATTACTGTTTTGTAATTGGCCAATTGTCATAATAAATGAAATAAAAATGTAATAAATAAATTACTAATTTACGGCTACATATATGTATTTATTTACTACATGCATGAACAGGTCCAGAATCCTGATAATGTTCATGATAAAACAAAGATTCACATGAGAAAAAAGTATAAAATTACAATTTGGAAAATAAAACTTTTTTGAGCTGTACTCGTGGCTCATTGCAAAGTCGCAAGCCTTTCACCACTGAGGTCCGGGTTCGATTCCCGTCGAATCTCATGTGAAATTTGTTCCAACAAAACGAGTTTGGCTGCTTCACAAGGGCTAGTCCAACCCTTGTGAAGTGTCCTAAACCCTGCCCCTATCCTTACTCCTTCCCAATTCTTGCCGCTGGGTAGTGACGCAGGAGCGCGTAGTAGGAGGCGCGTACGCGGAGATGCTACCTGGCGGTCCTCTTGACAACTGACTGCGACGTGACGCGACCTGACAGTGATAATGGAGAATTACTCCAAAAAGCGCGCAAAGTAACGGAGGATTACTCCACAGCGCAAAGCGCTCAACGACCCGTAAGGGTCTTCGAGACGCGTTGCGTCAAAATGGACGCAACAAATTAAAAAAAAAAAAAAAAAAAAAAAAAAAAAAAAAAAAAAAAAAAAAAAAAAAAAAAAAAAAAAATCGAAAAAAGGGGGGGGGGGAAATGGTGCTACATGATAATCAAGAGAGAACAGTACAAAATTAGTTCTAATGTTTAAATGCATAAATGCTGGGAGCATTGACAACAGTGGCAAGTTGGTGATTTATACACACACACACACAAAAAAAAGGTCATAATGAACAGATAATGAAATTCATTTATGTACATTTAACATATTTCAATAAAAAAATCTATTCAATTCTATAAGCAATGTGTTATTTTCATTAGCACAAACAGTGCTTTTGTGCAGGACAACCTTACTATGCTTAATATTGATTGATCAATTTAGTTTCCGGGTGCATGAAAATGTCTGGTCATTAGTCCCGCAAGTGTAGCCTTTTTTATTACGCAAGGAGGCAGTGTTCTTACCCCACTGGATGGCAAGATCTGCACCATCCCCTACTTAGTGGATTGGGTTTTTCCTCATCCAGGTATCTCCCACATACGGTCACAATTTATAAGCACCTGACATGTGTGGTAGCATAGTGCATGTAAGTGTAAGAGTGCTTAAGGGGGTGAGGACAGGAGGATCGCATGCGATCCTTTCATGCGGGTACTGCTCCATCATTCGCCTGGTATTGAAAAAACAAACCTCCCAATCACAGCAACCAGCTGCTAAATTCCCTTCCGGACAGCAGCTGAATTTGATTTAGCTAATTAGCTAGTGTCGAAAATCCTTCCATCATCAGGATTTGAACCTTAGGATCTACTGGTGAGAGCCAACGCAGTAAAGTCAAAGTTCTGGGCCACCTCAGCCAGCCTTTAGAATATTAAAAGCAGCATGTAAATGTAAATCATGTACTATACCTTTTTTCCTACCAAACACATTTCTTTCTGCAAAAAGTAATTATTTCTCTTTTTATATAAATTGCCAAACAAATAGACCAAGGGTTCCCAAACTTTTTTATCATGCACCATCTGTCAAGATGAAAACTTCCTACACCCCCCTTGCACTTTTTATTTGGTAATGAGTAAAACAAGTGTTATATTAACTACCAATACATTTAATTTTGTTACTCCTTACAATATTACAAGTTTTTTTACCTCTTGTTTCATGCAAAGTAAGCATTTTGTTGCCAACTCTCCAACAATACTTTTTTTGCATAGCAATAAGAAGTGACAGCTCATAGGAAATTTCAAGCACTTTTCCAGATGAACGAGCTGCAGATCCAGTACTATCCAACCGCATGTATTTTTAATTTTCAGACTATGCAGAAAAAAGTCCTTTTGTCTGTCCTTAACAGAAATATGTCAGTCAAGCTTAGTTGGCAGTTGGTCAAGAAGACTAGGTTTCATGCTCAATACTTCATAGCAAATAATACACTGATGATGTTTGACGCTACCCATAAGCTTGTAAATAAACTCATATTTAACTTGTGTGGTTTTATTTAATTTTTTTCATCATTATACTGGCGTTTTTTTGCTGAACGACACCTTGTGTCATAAAACACACAAAGGAACATGGCAACTATGACAATAAAGTTAAAATCTGTCTAACACACCAAGTTCTCAAGAATTTTCGGGTCCTGCACCCACCTTTATTTGTCTATATGCCTGCCTTGGGGAGTGTGCCCCCCACTATGGGAATCAATGCAATTTGACTGACTTTTTCTGCAAGAATAACTGAATTTTAAAGTTCCTACTTCACCACTTAGAAAACCACACTTTCAGAATTGATAAATGCAATTTATCCTATACAGCAAATAACCCCATCAACAGACTAAGTACAACAATGAACAAACTCTCTCTGGATGAAAACCAAGTGTCTCCTTGCAGCTTTGCAACCAAAGCTAGAGCTGTTGATTAATGTTATTACAGAATGTGCAACTCATTTCTCTGTTAATTCATATATGAATTGTAAGTTGAGGACTATGTCTATTAATAAATAAATTTCAATATTTGTGACTGGTGCTTAAAGTTGGCAGAATACATTACTTTATTTTTCTTCCTTTAACAATGCAGATTAAGTGTAATGCAGAATTATTACACTATACAGATTTCTACTGATGTCTGATTTGCTGCCCAGCCACACTTTGGGTTTATTCTCCATAGTTCCAATTACACAGAACAGGGATTTTTAGGTGTTTACAAAATGAACAGGCATTTTTGGTCCTATAAATGTAATTAGTAATTACAAATAAAAAATGGGTTCATAATTAATTTTGTTTTCACTAAAGGAGTAAAATATGACATTTGCCGAAAAATTAAGTTTAGTTTTATTCTACCTGATACTATATGCCACTGATTTTTTGTAATTATTGCTTTTTAATGATTGAGGATACAATTAGACCTATGGAAATTACATGGGATGGGGCTAAATTGAAAAATAATTTTTGAGATTTAATTTTTTTCATCAGTTTACTTGTGACATCGTATCTTAAAAACTCTTCAATTTATTTAGAATTAGTTTTCTTCTTTACTTTTACCCAGATAATACACTAGCCTGTCTAGTGTTATGTTTCCCAATATAATACACAAGAAATTAGAACCAAACTAATAATTCCTTTAAATTTAATTAATTAAAAATATTTTTTATCTCTCCTTGCTCCAGACAGTTTTTCCACAAGTATTCTACCACAATTTTGTATGATGGATCATTAAACACATAAATATTACACAAAAAAAACTGTATCGCGAAAAAGTCAACGGAGGTAAAAAGAACAACTCTTCACCATTGTGAAAAGGAAGAATTGCTGATTTTAGAATGATGGAATAATAAGAAAGCCATTTTCAATCATACAGTGAAACCCTTACTTTTAAAGCAGAGGGGAGGGAATGGGAGAGGAGAGGAGGGGATGGGAGAGGAAGGGAGAAGAGAGGGAGAGCGGAGCGAGTGAGAAAAAGAGAAAAAAAAGCAAAATTGAAGAAATATTTTTTTGCACAGATTTTGTAAAAAAACACATTGTAATTCTAAAAATAATAAACAATACATTAAACCTTCAATTGAAAAGAAATGTCCCTTAGAAAAAGGAGTCTCTATTAAACTGCACACAACCAACCTGTACCTGCTTGTCTTCCTCAGCAATTTCAGATATTTCCTTCCCTTTAATAGCAGATACTTGATCTTCTAGTATTTAGTTAACAGACTGAACCTAACAAGTTGTTAAATCATTGTCCAGTTACATAATCTTGGAAGTCACAGTCTTGCCTTCAATGAGAGCCACTCTTGCTTTTTGTATGCTGTTAAAATTGGTAGAACTTCAATGTTTTCCATTTCACCTTCAATTTGAAACCCATGTTTTGAAAAAATTCTGTATTGCTTCAGGAGATACTTGTCTCCAAGCTTCAGTAACAAATTGCAATCTTGAAGGATATTTAATTTCATTTTTGAAGCATTCCTCCATCTACCATTGCAACAGCGTTTCTTATTAACTGCTTCCTACAATGATACTTGATGATGCCTACATCCAATGGCAGTAGTCGACTATAAACTACTTTTTAGTACAGTTTGGTAGCAAAAATTACTTACATTTCGCAGCCCACTGATCAATGGAGAAGGTAATTTTGTGATTCTTGGCCATCTCCGGTCTAATTGTAAGAGTCTTCAAAACTTCTTTCAGTCATCCAGTCTAGTCATAAGAAAGAGTTTTAATGTTTTTACAACATAGGGAATTACCAATTA